>SNQJ01S0021966.1:75561-86071 GCA_010110895.2 Picea sitchensis
ATTGATGGTTGCGTAAACGGACTTGTTGCCTTAACTATTGCCAGGCTGATCTTGCCATCATGATGTGCCTTAACTGCTGCCAAGTTGATCTTTACCGAGCTTTGCGTGTCATTCTAACTTTCTTGAGATACATGTTGCCAGATTTTAATGCAATACTTAAAAAATATTGAATAGTCATGACACGTGATGGGTAAGGTTCCTTGATTTGGATGCTACACATGTCATGCAAAAATAAGGTATGAACAGACGACGAAAAAGATAGAGAGAACTTGCCCTTAAAAGAAGGCCTTTGACGTAAAAATACATTAATAATAAATATCTCCTAAAAGAAATGTTAGTTCCTCTTGCAAGCATTTATATCAATAGTACTCGCATGTTGCCAAGTATTCATTGTGTTTAGCAGTAATAGAACCTTTCAAGGATTGTTGTCACAACTAGTAATGTAGCAACTATCAAACTTGATATGTGCAAATTATTAATTTAATCAAACCTCGAACCTGGAGTCTTATCTTCTAGAACAAGTGTTGTTGATTTTCTTCTGATTCTCCTTCACTCAAGATGACAAGTATTATCTTCAACCTATCCCTTGTACTTAAGACAATATGCTTTCTAGACAAAAATCTGAGTTAGGGAATATAGTGCAAATAAACTCTAAAGTCTCAACCTTAATCAATCTAATACTTTGACTAAAGTTAGTTTCTAACTTTAACTTTGAACAAAGGTTAGTATGCTAATCATAACTTCAATAGATCAATATACAACCAGATGTTCGTAAGGTCATAATAATGCCATAACAACTAGAGGCATATGAAAACAATCAAACCTGGAGTACGGTGTTCCTCTGAATGTGTTGGATCTGAGATCCCTCTGGATCTACGACGGTTGCTTGGACTAGAGCTCCCTTCTCTTGCAATCACACTCAAAATAGTGATACAGTTTAAACATATCTAAGTACATACCTCTGGAAGCAGTGACAGGTAGCGGTAATTATATTTTTATAGTAATTATATTTTTTGTTTATCTTTTTCCTATGGAGTCGACATGTATTTTTGAAAGATAATATTCTAATATTATTTATTCTGCTAGGCCAACTTGTCTTCTAGGGTTTCCACACATCTTTTTAATGGTTCACTTGCTTCCATAATGTTCTATTCTAAGTCATAGGTTACACATGGATGTTAATACCTCCGGTAGCTACCAAAACATCAACATATGATTGCCAAATTAGCTTGTATGTCATCAATTGTGTTGTTGTAGCGGAGGATATGCATAGAAGCAATATTTTGTAATGCTTCAAGCTCATGGTGAATTCTCTGGAATATTTCCTTCAGTTTAATATCCTTGGGCACATTATTCTTTCTCATATGATTAATAACAACTTTCGAATCCTTGAGGATTGAGAAAGAGTCTATACCTTGTTGACGGGCCAATTGCAATCCTTGCAGAAGTGTATATGCCTCTACCTAGTTATTAGTAGCATGGCATATATTCCATGAAAATAAAAGCTTAATATGTCCTCCTGGGGAGAAAAAAACCACACCTGCACCTGTCACCCCGTAATTAAGTTTAAATTATTAATTGTAAAGAATATATAATAATAAATTTTGATCTATACACTTTCGATGAAATTGTTTTACAATTTTTAACTCCATTACCAACTTTACGAATCTTCTATTAAAAATCTATGTAAACATTTGTAAGTATTAGTTGAACCTTCTTTAAAAAAAATTATGCTAAGTATTGTATTTCATTGATTTTGTATTAAAATGTATGCAAATATTGGATTTGGTTAACGAATGAAAAAAATAATTTGAATAACTACTCTTATGAAATGTTATTTTTTCAATTATTTTAATGATAACGTTATAATAATTGTTCATAATTAAATTTATAATAATTATATTTAAAAATTATTATTTACAAATTATAATTAATGAAATTTAAATTATTAAATATGAAAACATAATTTGCTTTATAGGATTTAGTCCCCATATTTGATGTAATGATTGTATCTAACATAGGTGTAGATGCATCAATATATTCACAATAAACGAAAGGATTTTATTGTTGCATTAGTGTGCACTATAAAGTTTTAGTGATTTTGTTATCACTTGTCACTTCTTCTTTTTGTAAGTGTATTAATTGTCCATGAGTTATATAATGGTTTCCTTGCTTTTTTAAGGATATAAATCCTTGTTTTCCATGGTAACAACTTGGCTAGTAAAATTTGGTTTGTTACTTTATCAATGAAAACCTGATACATAAGAAAAAATTCCTTAAGTATGATTAGGCTCTAGAAAAGTCTCTTTTAGAATATTCATTTCCTTCCCATATTGACACTTATTTCAAGGAGAACGTAAAAATAATGATTATTATAATTTTATATGTTTAGAAAACTAAAGGATGGAGTGGAATAGGTGAAGGTCATGATAGTTGCACTAGTTAAGGTTGGGAAAGTCATCCATGTTGGTAATGTCAACACCACAATTGTGATTCCACAACTTATAGATGTTACAAGAAGTTATTTTGTTGGAATTGCCCTTAGAAGTTCCATCAAAGTAAGTATATATTTATTTTGATTTTGAATCTTTCAAACAATAAAAAATTTAAGGTTTTATTTTTTAATAACATCAGTTTTTTTTTTAATAAAATATACTTTAAAATTTATCTTGACTATTGTATTTTATGAATACGTCGTCAACTTTGTGATATCTCAATTAATACTTAGTAATTCAAAAGTTAACTTAAACATATGTTAATATAATACAACAAAAATTTGTTATAATAAACAATAAAAATATATCAAAACCACATAATATGCTTGTACTATTTTTAAATGTATTTTCAATATGATGGTTGTAAATGGTTGTTAACTTTTCATATCCAACATTATAAAATGAAGAAAAAAAAACATAATTGGCCAATTATAGATACCCATAATAAAATGACACATCCACAATATAAATGTCGAAACAAAACATTTACATATCACTCTTTGTTGTCATCAACCTGAATATTTTCCTTGCTTGGCATTATAACAATGTTGTTCTCAAGAACATGTTTTGATCTCGAATCATGTCTCTGTACAATCTCCATCCAACACGTATGGGTAAAAAAACATTTGGTTGCAGTGTTTTGGGGGAAAATAAGTTACTTTCAACCCACTTTTTTTTTAGTTAATTTACATATTAGCCCACTATCACAATCTTCCTTTACATTTCTTCATTCGAAGGTATCCCACCACTTGCAACTAAAAATACCACATTAAAAAGATGAGAAGTCCACTTGCATGATCTCTTGTATCTTTCCAATGTAACCTAACTTTCCCTCCATTAGGTTTTGACCACAGTGACTAGCACAAATAGATTGGTCGAACTCGACCTCCACTCCACAATATTGTGTGATGTGTCCATCATCAACATCCTCAATGTGAAAATGGTGTTCATGTGCCCACATAGATGGGGAGAAATGCACTTGTAAAAATGTGAACAAAGGACATTGTCATATGTCTCATAACCCAAGCATTAATAAAAACATTACACATGTTACAATTCAAATGTGTAATATTATAAATTGAACATGGTACTGATAGGATTTATTACAAAGTTGTTGCACCTGACCCCTATATTTACTGCATCTAGATCTTCTCCAAGTTGGTAATGACTAGGCATGACATATTTCTCTATAATCTCGTCAACCACCCAACTGTTGGGCATATTTTTGGCATGTTTTCTTTTAAATGATTAGGATAAAGCATGCTTCTACCATTCAATCATCTAAATGTTTTCTTGTCATTATCCCATTTCCTTTTTTCTCTTAATACAACACAACCCATGGTTACATTGCCTTCATGTTGTAAAGAATGAATTTATTGATGGCACCAATTTCTATATTTGCTAATGTATACAAGAATTCAAAACGAATACTATGACATCAAATATATATTATCAACTTCAATGTAAATAGTTTCTATATACAAATTTGACAAAATACAAGTGACTTACTCTTTGTCATGTGCCTTTTTCCATTCATTTGGAGTATCTCCCCTTCCCTTTCATCCTCATCCCATTGGTTGTCCTAAAACACTCCCCTTAGTGTGTCATCAATTTGTTTGATGTACTCACTAGAATAATAGAACGACTCACATACTATGTACCCCTCCTCCACAAAGTCCTTTGGTTTTTTCGTTTGTCGAACAAATCCTTCAATTTTTTCATGCACCTCTCTAAGAAGAACATCCAAGAACATGAGATCACCCTAGATAATTCAACCTCATAAAATAGGTGAATTAGAAGATGGACTTACAAGTCCATAAAACTYGTGGGCAATTCCTTCTCAAACATACAAACAATCTCAACTATCTCTTGATGTCACCATGGAATGCTAGCCATATGATTCTCCTTTGATGTTATCCAACGTACAAATGCAGATAATTTCTATATGGCACATCGCAGGTCCTAGGGGAAGTGATGGTTCACACAACCATGCACAAGCAAAGGATAATGACACTACAAAATGGACACACTCATCGTTAATTGCCATAAAATTGTGAGTGCATAGTATTTTTTTACCGACACTATAGAAGAAGAATCAGGTATTTGACATGCATACCCTTGGAAGTTTAAGATGGTCATCTAATTTCAACCCTGATAAATTCCCTTCTATAGTGAAGCAATGTTGCAGATTCAACCCATGTAAAGAAGGTTCCTTCACACCCAATATAACATCCTTCGCCATAGAAAGACCAAATTTCTTCAAAATCCATGGGACATCCTTTTCTTTAAAAGAACAAGAGGGACCAACCTCTCCTCTACTTTATTTTCTTGGTCAATGCCTCTTTTTAGTATTCAAAGAAATAAGATCTCTCCTAATAGCAAATGTGTCTCTTTTATTCAATGATATGTGCCTCCATAAAGAAGATGAAATAATTTTGAATGTATGCATGGGATCTAGTAAGTGGACAATCTTAAGATTCTCTCATTATGGAAGTTCATAAAATGTTGCAAAGAGAGAGATTAGGTGAATCAAAAGGTAATCACATGAAGTTTTTCTTTGACTTTTTACTAAAAAATAATTTCTTAAATTTAATCAGTAACATGTTTTAAACACTTGATTTGAAATTTTCTTAATGTTGTGTAGGGACTGGTAGTGAGGGAAGGGAATGTCATCCTAAGAAGATAAAAATTATGAAGGATGTAAGTGTTAATGACTTGGACCTCAGTTCATCTGGATGGTGCTAGAATTTAACAAGAGGGGGAAATTGCTTTACATTACTTTGAGGGATTTAGTGGAAAGAACATATAKACATATTTTCCACTAACAATACAAAAATCAATCCAATGACTCCAATAATCAAGTTATACATAAACTAAAGGAAGCATTTCCTGAGCAACAATCAATGAGACCCGTGAGACTTGCAATAGAAAAAAATTACAATAATAAAAAAAATGTAATAATGGGGGTGCCCACTACTTATATGGCATTGAACTATGTGATAATTCCTAGGTGGAGTTTATTCAATAACTTCTCCATGCGATGAGAGGTGATAATTTCAAGGGAACTAGGTGTAAGCCCCTTGAGAGTATGTTTCTACCCTTCCTTAGTGAAGCTCATGTATAAATCCTTAAAATCCATGGTGGCAAGTCCCAAAGTGTGTAACCATTCTACCCCAAGAACTATATCATGATGACCCTTTTCAATAGAAAACATGTGAGATTTGAGATGGTACTAGCCCATTTAAAGTTTCACATTTTCACATCAGCTACTTCATTTCATATAATCATAATTTGAAAATTAGGTATGGAAAATATATAACAATGGGCTCCTTTGGCCACTCTCTTATGAATAAAATTATGGGCGTTGCCATTGTCAATCAAAATAATCACTTTATGGTACTTGATGTAACTAATCAACTTCAAAGTTTGGGGTGTTGAAAAACTTGATGAGGCATGGAGAGAAATTTGGGGTTCCTCGCAATGATCTTGCAAGGTGGTTTCATCTTCTATGGGAGGGGTTGTGTTGTCAAATGCTAATTCAAGGGTGTCTTCAACTAGGATGTATTTTGAGTGATCTTGTGGGGATACATCCATTTGAAATAATTTATGTTCTTTACATTTATGCCCTTTGAAATATTGTTCATCACAATTATAAAAAAGTTTGAGGCATTAACATTCTGCCATCTTTTCCTATGACAAATTTTATATTCTCAATGGTTGATAAGTGGAGGGGATGGGTAGTTTCCATAGGAGGGTCGATGTGTAGAGAAAGAAGGTATTTTAGTTTGTTCATCGATCACCATATTTTCTTCTTTATCTCTTTCATAATCTTCCAACAATGTGGATAGGAAATGCATCATGACTTGTTCTCTAATTGCCTCCTTGAGACCACTGACGAAACATTGTTTAAAAAAGAAATTATATAAGCCATTGGTGCAGATTGACCATTTCTAAAAGGCTACAATAAATTCAATAATTTTGCCTATTTGGCATAATTTTCCCAATCTTTCTAAATGGTGAGTTTCACACCCAAAACGAGCATAAATGGCCTTCACAAATTGGGTCCAAGCAATGTAGCCTCCATAAAATTTCTTATATTGTTGCCACCATTGTCAATGCTCTAAGTCCAAATATAAGACCCACACTTTAAGTTTATGTCGGTCATCATTAATGCCATGGAGAGAGATAGTGTTCCATTTGGGTAACCCAACCTAATGGACCAGAACCATCAAACTTGTTTGTGTTCACTTTTGGAAAATGGTGCTATGAATTGTGATCTTGAATGGGTGTGTGATGATTATGGTTACCTAGAAAAGAATGTGTCAGGATGCAGCTTGTCAGTTGTTGAAAATTCCTTCTTGTGGGGATCTGTGTGGAGTTTGGGACTCCATGTCCTTTCTAGAGGCCAATATCAAGCATATACATTCTTTGAGCTCCTCCTTCTGGTTGGCAAGCTAATGGGACATTTGTTGGAAAACCTATGACAAGTTTTCATCACTTTGGTGATTAATCATTTCCTGATGCCGAGAAAGTGAGTTTGACAAATTTTGATATTTAGTGTGCAATTCCTCATTTGTTTCCATGTTGAGAGTATGGGCCATGGTATCTCTTAAGATCATATTGAAGTGTTATCCCTAACTTATCTCAATATATCTGGGAGTTGGAGAAGATCCTTTTAAGAGGTATCACCAACAACTATATGGAAACTGCACACAAAAAATGTTACTAATGAGGTGTACCCTCACGATCAACACAACATAAATAATATTTTGAGATAGGTCTCCCACAATGGTGCTAGTAGGACCCTTTTTTTCTTTTCTTTTCTTTCCTTTTTCCTTTTTTTTTTAATTTTTTTATGCTAGTGGGAGTATCATTGTACTGCCAGAATTCTCAAATTCCTTCTAGATGCAAAGATGCAGAAATTTCATTAGTAGATTACAAAGGCTAAAGTTTTCATGGCCCTAAGGACAAAGGAGTGTCAAGCATTATAGCTCTCTAATATATTGAAGGGTTTCCAATAGCAATACTCGACTGAATATTGCATGACACTAACTAAAGAGAATAGATCGTACCCTTATCCACACTACCCAATTCCCTCGTACACAAGAGTGAACTCCCCAAGTGTTTTTCTTGGTGTACTATAGCAACATGACAGCCACAAGTTTATGCAAGGTTTATTTTTATGTGAGCCTAAAAGGACTCTAATATACATTATGGTACATGGAAGACAATTTTGTATACATGCATTTTCTAATGTGGTACTACTCAAAGGGGTACCAATAGAAGTTACAAGGGCATCCAACTAGGTGACATGACTTGTATTTTCTACACATAATATTCACCAACAACAGGTTTACCCACTAAATGATAGATCTAGGTGTTATTTATAGATGTTAGAGCACATCTCTAGCCTAAAAATAAATCTACTAGAATTCAAGGGCATGTTGGATTAGGAAAGAGCTCTAATGCCACTTGTAGTGTTCCTTAACCCATATACTTGAAACACAAACTAGGCATACAAAGATTGTAAATGCATAAAACCAAATACAAGAGACAAATAAGATGAAATATGTGAAATATAATCTTGTACTATGATAATCAGAAAAAAGAAAGCAATGACCACTTGCCTCTTGAGGTGGGGTGACCTTTCACTAAGCAAAACTCCAAACACAACAATACTCAACAAAACATTTCATAAACTCCTAACTCTTTAAATAGATTATCAATAGCAAAACCTTAACTACGTGTGGTCCCATCATTAATGAGTACCAACTACCTAGTGGGCCTTATTTAATAAAATAGACCCTTTTATATTAAATAGTTGTCCACCATTATCTAATGGGACTTATTCAAAGAAGACAGCCAAATACATTAATTAACTAATTACTAGGTAGCCTAAAGTAGGGAAGTTAGTGTAGGACCCTAAAGTAGGGAAGTTAGGGTAGGACCTTAACAATTACACTAGGGATGGTTCTTAATAATCATGACATGGTCCATGGCCAAACAAAAAGGTCTTAGGTCGAATATTTTTGTTTAGGGCTCTTGGGTTGTCATGTGTGGTCCCTTAGACAATCACACATAGCCTAAAGTGGTAAATAGTTTGCATGTTGTCCATTCAAGATTTGGTGTATTAGGGATGGCTCTCATGGATGAGGGCATGGTACAAGTACAAAAGTTGAGGTCTTAATCCATAACATCCATCGATGGGGCTCACAGTTCATGCACGGGGCCTCATGCCACTACACAAGCCATGCATAGGTATTCTTTAGCATGTAAGAAAGATGAGGTAGCCATTTTGAGTTTTGGCACTCTAGGGATGGTTCTTATGGTGCAAGCCTTAGTTTAAGGTCAAAATATAGTCTTAGAAAATAAGATTTTCCTTTGGGGCTCATGGCCATGTTGGGGCCCCATGGCATCAAATAAGTCATATATAAAGAATTGTTGGGCCACAAGTGTGAAACAATGGCATTTTTTTAATTTCCAACACTATGGATTGTTCTTAGGGTGCATGTACATCACTTATGTGTTAGGTGTGTATCTTATGTACATGAGTGCACCACTTATGTCAAGTGTGTCACTTATGTATGTGAATGCATAAGCGACACTCATAAGTGACTAAAACAAAATGGGAATGAAAATTTATAAAACATAATTCATACCATGTGAAAAAAATATGGGGTAAACACGTTAGGTGTGGACGGTAGAGAACAGAGTGTGATTTTGGATTATTTGTTGAATCTATTCCATGTAGATCTACCTTTCAAACTCTTTTTGGCCAACAAAATATATTGGTCTAAGAAAAAACCATTTTATTTTCTTGGTGAAGAACAAGAAGAGTGACTAGGAAGAGCATATTCATAGTTTTGGGGCCTTCGGTATGTTTTTAGTATTGAGATTTGTGAAGATCGAGGATGGTGAGGTCAAAGGGGGGATTCGAGACCTTATCATCATGATTATTTTAGGTATTCATATGGTCATTGTTGGACACAATGCCAATGGTCATGGACTTATTATCATATAATAATCCACAATATACGGATAAAATCTAGGGACTTATGCTAGAAAATTTAACATTGGAGATCATAGGCCATGCACACAGCCTCGTGCAAGGTAGGGTATTAGGCCATAATATTTGTCTCTAAGGCTCATGGGCCATGCATGGGTTCCCAGGGAATTACACAAGCCATGCATTGGGAACCTTTGGCATGTGAGTGAAATATGGTGGTGATATTGAATTTTGGTGAACTAGATTAGATTCTTGGGGCCTAGTCCATGGTTCATGGATGAAACCCAAGGTCTTAGGAAATACCATTTGCTTCTCAAGATCATGGTCCATGCATGAAGCCTTAGGCATGGATTCCCAACATAGGGGATATTTTGAATATATATGATATATGGTAACCATTTTGATATTTGTAACACCATGGATGGTTCTGAGGGCCTAGGCCATGTTCTAAAGTTAATCACCTGGGTATAAGGTCATGCAATTGTCTCTATAATTCATAGGTCTTGTTGTGCCCAAAAGAACCACACAAGCCTTGCAAGATAATATTATTCCATGAGTGAGATATGTCATTATTTTGAGGAGTGGCACACACTTATGCACCTAAGCACCACTTATGTGTGTGTGTGTGTGTGTGTCATTGACACATACATAAGCAATGTGCTCATGTGCAATCTATGAACTCATATACAAGTGATGCGCTCACACAAACATAAGTGATGCACTCACACACATATGTGATGCATGTGTGAGTGTGTTTCTTAACCATGAATGTGTCATTTATGCAGTTGTGTGGGTCTAAGGCATGTTGCTTGTGTTTAAGTGTGCCACTTATGTTTATGTGTGTGGGTTATGTGCATCATCCCTGTGTGGGGATTAAATATATCATATATTTTAACGTGTGTTGGTTATGTGCATGTATTAGGTGCATCATTTGTGTGTGGGGGTTAGGTGCATCACTTATGTGTGTTGCTTAGGTGATTTGTGTGTGTGTGTGTGTGTGTGTGTGTGT
>SNQJ01S0021966.1:86121-103531 GCA_010110895.2 Picea sitchensis
GTGTGTGTGTGTGTGTGTGTGTGTGTGTGTGTGTGTGTGTCTTATGTGCATGGGTTAGGTGCGTCACTTATGTGTTACATGTTTCTCTTATGTTTGTGGGTTAGGTACATTATTATGTGTGCCACTTATGTTTGTTTTACTAATTCATAATTAATGCATGGATCACAACTTTCCTCCCCCCGTTAGACTAATGCAATTCATCCTCTCATAGCCCCTTCCAAGGTACCTCAAGCATTGAATGAAGTAATATATATGCAGAAAATCCTTACATCTATCCATGTGTGCATCATGGATGGTTATTACATTTACAATTCATGATAAGAACACATTTTAATGTTCCATTTGTTCTTAGGGAAGATTAATTGGTTCACAACTTGAAGAGTAGGACCACTATACCCCAAAATATGTGGGTTTTTCTAGTGATGCTTGCCACCTTAGTTGGGAAATCTCATTGGTATAGAAAGATAGTTGTAATTGTAGGTCTCATTGGAGATATTAATCAAAACAAAGAAAGAATGGTGAATGAATCGCTTTGACGAATAAATCAGGTTATGCCACTCAAACGTCCATGTGATTTGAGTTCGAGGCTAACAAATCTAGTCAAGCATGAGATCTTTGATCACAACTACCCCATTGACAACATTATAGTCCTTCTCCCTCATTTCCTTGTCCTTTATGTCCATCCTCATTTTGAGCATATTCCAATAATAACATGTAATACATCACATGGGTAATAACAAAAAATAAAGTCTCATAATGCATGATATCAAAACCATTAATGATGTTAGTACAAGAGTGAGGGAGAATGATATCACTTAAACTGATAGACTTACATGATGAGACCAAATTTTAGATTCACAAATATTGTAGTGAAGAAAATATTACTATATATTATATAAATTTTAATATAATATTATAATATTAATATAGTGATGATGATTATTATTATCATTATTTACTGATATTAATTTTCATTTATCACACTCTAAGGAAAATGGTAAGGAATTACTTTGTTTTCTTATTACACCTTAAGGAAAATGGTAAGGAATTACTTTGTTTGCTTTAAAACTTGATTTTTATATTAAAAATACTTAAATACTAGAGATAAGCTTTTTCTAAATATTTATGCCAAAAACATATTTAAGGAAGATTTTTTTCCCAAAACTTAAATATGTGTTTAGGTGTGTGTTTGCCATTGAAAACTAAGGGTCGTGTGTATATGGCCCACACACTAGTGGATACGTTGCTTAGGTTCGACAAACCCTCCATTTGCAAGTGCCCACTTGTGGTCATCTCCTCCGTCAATCAATAGTTCACAAATACTCTATTCAATGTCCTATACACGTAAATGCGCTTACTCTATTTTCTCCAATACATGTCAATGTGCTTACTCTATCCTCTCCAAATTTGTGGATATTATCTAGTGCACTCTATCGTAATGGCTTCCTGAATCCTAGATTTATCAATTTATTTTATGATATTGGCTTATGAGATTTATTAATTAAACATCATTAGTAAAAATCCCACAAATTTAGAGTAAAGCGACATTTATTTGGTGGAATTATAAATGATTGGTTGAAAGTTTATTTTATAACAACTATATTTTTATTGTGATTCTTCCACCGCTTTGCTACTCACCGGAGAAATAAAAAACTGATCTGGGAGATTGAGGCAGAGAATGGCAGCACTGTCCACAGGTTAGACGAAATCAAACAAGAGGCACACATTTACTACAATTTTTTTTTCAAAGAAGATCACAATTTCTCCTTACAGGACCAGGCAGATTCAGCTCAATTCTTCCCACAGATGGTCACTGCAGCGGAAGCCAGAGCACTGGAAGCTCCCTGCACGATASAGGAAATTCCACAGGTATTAAAAGGCTTCAAAAAAGAAAAAAGCCCCGGTCCTGATGGATGGATGGMGGAACTCTATCTACACTACTTCGATTTAATGGCACAAGACCTGCTGGAGGCTGTTGAGGACACAYGAACCAGAGGACTGGTAAACAAACAACTGAACAWCACTTACATTGTCCTGATTCCAAAACACAATMTTYCCYGTCAGTTCTCGGACTACCGACCGATCTCGCTGTGTAATCTCAGCTACAAGATCATCACCAAGATCATTGCAAACCGGATACGTCCTCTTCTCTCCCGGGCACTGGCAGAAGAACARCTTRGCTTTCTCAAGGGGAGACAAATCCTAGATGCTATAGGCACTGCACAGGAGTGCCTACACAGCATAAAAACAAAAAACATCCCTGCCATCCTACTAAAACTAGATCTAAAACAGGCTTTCGACTGTGTAAATTGGAACTTCCTTCATCTCATCTTGATCCAATGTGGTTTTGGGGTAGCCACTACAAACTGGATTTTGGGCTGCATAACCTCCGCCTCCCTGGCAGTTCTAATCAACGGCGAGGCGACAAAGACTTTCCACAACGAAAGAGGACTGCGACAGGGATGTCCCCTCTCACCCCTACTTTTTATTCTGGTCTTAGAATGTCTCAGCATCTTGTTAAAAAGAAGTAAATTAGAAGGCATTTTAACGGGAATCAGAGTTACAAGACTGACTCAAATCTTACATTTACTTTTCGTAGATGATGTGATAATTATGACATCGGTTTCCATGGCTGAATGGAAAGAAATATTCACTGTACTAAATGCTTTCTGCTATGTCTCAGGCCTAAAAATAAATTATCAAAAGTCTATATTCTTGGCCACAGGTGCGAGGGCAGTGTTCCTATCGGAGTTAAAAACACTCTTTGGCATTGATTCTCGAGATCTTGAGATGGGCTTTACCTATCTTGGGTTCTTTATCAAACCAACAACCTACAAAGCAAAGGACTGGGGCTGGTTATTTGATAAGTTTGCACGCATAATTCAACATTGGTGCAATAGATGTTTATCCATGGGCGAGCGATATATTTTGATAAAGGCTGTCCTGGAAAGCCTTCCAGTGTACTGGATGGCATTGGCATACATCCCACAATCAGTGCTATCAAAGCTACACAAGATGATCTTTGCCTTTCTTTGGAAAAACAGCAAGCAAAACAGAGGCCTCCATTTATGCATATGGGAAACTCTCTCAAAACCAAAAGCACTAGGTGGATGGGGCCTGAGGAACCTGCACCTATCCTACCTTGCCCTCTCAGCTAATACACTTTGGCGTATTCTGATGGATCCTGACATCTGACACAATCTTATAAAAGACAAATATCTTGCACACCTGCCTGTACACTCCTGGCTCAGATCAGCCACCCCCTCTCCACTGAGAGGCTCACAGACTTGGAAACACCTCCAAAGAACACTCCCTATTCTTCTACATTGGATCGCATGGCTGCCTGGAAATGGTTCTGCTATTGAACTTGGTAGAGACGACATCCTCGGCTTGGGAATCAAGGCCCAACTTTCCTCTAGACTGTTGGAGTGCCTACATAATTTAGGCCTCCATTATCTCTTTCACATAAAATCTCCCCACAGCAGCAACACTCTTGGCGAAGCATGGAAAACTAGCTCCTCACTGCCTTTAGACGGAGAACTCTCGGCGAAATGGATCAGATACACAAAACATCTAAATGAGGCGGGCATTTGCCTTCAGGAGAGACCTGACAAGATCATCTGGACAGGCGGCGATAAATCTGGTTACATATCAGTCCAAAACATCTACAAAGATTTGACAGAGGAAATCTGGCCCACTTGAGATCAGACCTGGCGAATTCGGCTGTGGAAGTGGAATTGTCCGCTGAAGATCAAATTATTCACTTGGATTTTGACGGAGAACAAGTTGCTAGTCTGGGAAAACCTCCAAAAAAAGGGTTGGTCTGGCCCAAACCGCTGCATTCTGTGCAGGGAGAATAGTGACACATCGTACCATCTCTTTGTGAGCTGCATCTTTACTCAGCAAGTATGGAAACAAGTCACAAAGACACTAACAGAAACCACACAGTGGCAAGGTAACACGACGTCTGCATGCTTCAGCTCCTGGTGCAAAAAACAACAGCGCTACACCCCGCTGTCAGCCATCTTCTGTTGGCATATCTGGTTATCAAGGAATGCAGCCATATTCGAGGATAAACATCCCTCGAAAAACTTCATGACACACCTCATCCTATCAGCTGTTGATCGCACTCCCCCCCCAGCACTGCACAGAAATTCCGCGGATCAAACACAACCTTACCATTCGACAAAGACATCGCTTGGTTCGATGGAGCAGCACAAATAGACGAAACACTTTGCGGGGCAGGAGGTCATTTATTCATCAGCTCACAAACCTCTTACAGATGGACGCTCAACGGAGGACATGGAACCAACACAAAAGCAGAACTTTTGGGGGCATGGGCTTCCCTCATCCTGGCTCAAAGGCTGAACATTGAATATTTGCTACTCCTCGGAGATTCCAAGGTCATTATTGACTGGATAAACGACAAGGTCGAGCTTCGATCTGCAGCACTGGAGTGCTGGAAAGAGAGAACCACGGTAGCGAAAAGACTCTTAAAGAGTTTCACTGCCATCCATATCTACAGGGAAGAAAACAAAACAACGGACCAGTTATCCAAACATGCATTAACCCGACCTCCTGGTCTATTAACATTTGCCCGTTGGGAGGATGGCATAGAGGGCCCCTCTACTCAACTCAAACTCTGATGTGGTTGGAGTCAGGTCACCATTTTCCCACTGGCTATTGTGTCACTGTTCTGGTTCAACACATCCGGGCTCCGAGAGACCACTTGGCATAAAGGGACTCTGCTTTTGGTTTCAGTTCTCTCTGACTTCTCGGTGTCTTCATGGAATAGACACTAGAAGGATGATTCTTAGCGTTTTTTATTAGAGGACAATCGTGGCATTCACATTCCACTAATCAACATTTCTATCAGTGCTAGATCATGGCAGTTTACCTTGACCGACAACCACTTTAAATCAGCCAAAGACAAAGACAGTGTGCGGGCAAGGCAGTTTTCAGACTGTTCATAAGACTGTTATAAGACTGTTTATGCGTGACAATGTTTTTGCTCAGGACTTGTGCTATCCATAGAGAGCACGGATCACTGTTTTTTGCATGACTTTTATATGCATCACTGTAAAATATTTATATACTGCTGAATATAAATGAGCAACTTTTTCCCGTGGAAAAAAAAAATGTGAGATAAGCTAGATGCGACCTCGACGTGTGACACATCTTCAATTTTGAATATAGATGTTGGAATCTGGTGGTGGATTAAGAAAGTTAGTTGGAATCTAGTGGTAAAAGAAAGAGTTTTTCCTATATTTGGAATTTTGATAAATATTTTTAATAAAAATTTAGAAGGAAACAAACCTTTCAAAATTAAAATTAAATAAAATTTGAATTATTTAGTCAAATTCAATTTAAAAAATTATTTCAAAATAATTGTTTTTTTTCTACAAGATCAATTTACTCCTAAATAATCTTTACTAAGAATTGCAAACTAAAATCAAATTGTATGAGCTTGAGCTTTTTGAAACATGGTATTTTCTAGAAAGCTCAATCTCATACATTATGATTAACT
This sequence comes from Picea sitchensis, assembly GCA_010110895.2. Taxonomy (NCBI): domain Eukaryota; kingdom Viridiplantae; phylum Streptophyta; class Pinopsida; order Pinales; family Pinaceae; genus Picea; species Picea sitchensis. The sequence goes on from SNQJ01S0021966.1 coordinate 91,649, forward strand.
GTGAAAATCTACACACTTGGATAGCTAAAATCAAGTCAAGCCGCTCTTGTCTTTACTTTCTCATGTGCCTAAACACGACACTCCAACCCCCCCTTACCTTTCAATTGGATCTTCTTCATAAAAGAAGGTAACACATAGTCTGTCTAAAGTTAAGCCATGATAGATTGATTTCAATTATAAAATGGCCCCTTCCAACATCCGATGATGGCACAGAGAAAATGATTCAATTTACTTTAAATGCAAAATCCAAATTATTTGTCTCCTTTGTGTTCTTACTACTAACATTGACATTAGCTCAGTTGGATATCCTTAATGAATTAGAGGGATCCAATTGCAATAGAAAAGTTATTATTCATTGCAATTCTTTGGAAGGGAACTTCAAGGTGGTTCTAAATTCGTTGATTGAGAATGTGAACAAGATGGGATACAATATTTTATTGCATGGAGAAAAGGGCAATCAATATGCAGTCTACAACACTCTGCAACAGAGTAATGAATGTTACATAGGATGGGATATGCACTCTGCGACAGAGTAATTAGTTTATCGATGGGATTGTTGTTGTTAATCTGAACGAGCATTGAACACCAATGTCAATTTCAACAGGGAATTCTAATAATGGCATGGCCTTCCTCCTTTGACATATCTTTCCTTCAAAACACGTATGTAATATTCATAGAGAAAGACATGTGGATGTAGGTGTTCATAGACAAGGACACATGGATTAAAATAGTGGAAAAGACGATCATAATGTCAAACCAATGGGTGCATGAGGCAACATATTGGCTGAAGGTGTCAATATGTTGATCCTCCTATGGAGACACAAGAAATTAAATCTTCAATTCATGTTTAGGTTGTGGATTCAAACAAGTGCAATGGGTTATTGATGGGTAATGACATACATTTAAACACGATTTTGAACATGTACAATAACATTAATGTTGGTTGATGACACAGTTTTCGACAACAAAGTCAATAGTCGTCTTTACACTACTTTTTCAATTATAACTACATGTATAAAATTGTTTCTATTTTTATAAATGAAAATGACTTCTAAATTTAAAATTATTTATGTTGAACAATGTACACTTACTATTCATTCACCTATAACATTTATGCAACTGATTAATTGACTTTTTACTATATTGAAGTTATGACATAACCATTTAATGCCATGCCATGAAATTGTATAATGTAATCAAGTAAAAACTAGAAATAATAGCAAAGCATGTTACGAAACATTCATGGACACAAAGATATTAAGAGTGATGTCCATGAATCCTATTTTTTATTTGAAATTTCATAAAAATATAATTTTAAAATTAAATATTAAAATATCACATTTAGAGAAAATGTGATTATAAAGATATCACATTTAGAGAATACGATTAAAGATAAATACATTTAACTTTCAAGGTCATTTGAGTATACTGAATAGCTTATGGATGATTATGTAAGTTAAATATTGACATATAAAAACGCTTTTCGCATTAGGAGCATTGATTTGTGTGTATGGTGGTCATTTAATGGCATTAACTCTAGGTATGCCATTTGGAGCAAAAGTGGGATGAATTTGAAAGTTGATTTATTTCGTTTAAAAATATGAATTTTAAAGGCGTGAACTTGAGGAAAGCTTGAGAGGTTTGGCCATGGCAATGCATTGTTGCAAATACTAGGCTCGACTATGCTTGAAATCATTGTAGATTTTCGTCACGTATGATGTATTTGGACCAAACTTAACATTACTAAGGTGAAAACACTTCATATCATATGCAAACATAAAAAGGACTAAAATTAGAGAAATGGGAATGTAGGTTTAGTAAATAATCAAAGCATTACTACTTGTTCATGTTTAGGAAAATATTGTTAATACAATAACTTAAGTGATTGGAAGCAAGTATGTCACTAGATTTTATTTTTAAATGATGTTAAAATTTATGGTATCTTAAAGAATTGACTCTTACTCTTTGATAAGTGTTATTCTTGATGATCATCCACATGCGTCTTAAAGATGAAGATTAAAAGATTAAAGTTCCATACAAATTACAAAATAAAGAGATAAGATTTTAATAATTCATGGTACATGAATCTTTGTTTAAGAAGAGAAAAATGATAACAACTTTCATTTCAAAAATGACATTTTTGTAAATTGTGGTTTTTGTAGTGAATTGATTCCACCACCAAGAAATGAATACCATGGACTTGGCTTGAATCCCCTATTGGTTTCCACTCGCACCTATCTCTCCACAGCTCCAAACCTGACTCATGGCTTACAAGATCCTTCCATTTATTTTGGTCGTGGTCTTTTCCAATTTAAATGTAGCAGCATATTCTTAATGATAGCTTGATTTTTTCTTCTTCTAAAGATGATTCTTTCATAATCATTTCAACAAACTAATGTGGAAATCACACATGATGTTTTTCATGAGATAAGTACATCGAAATTCAAATGGAACCATAATGTTTCAATCAATCAATTTGCTTCTTTTTTTATTTGTTTACTTGTCCAATCCATGACCATCATCTATCTATATAAGAAAAGAATATCTTTCACTTGTGTTAAGTTAATCTAGTAATGCAACAAATTTATCAAATCATGCACACACATAGCTTCTATTTCATGTAGCATGAAGCCTATAGGACTTGAAGATCATGCATACGACATATAATCCTTGCACCTTGAAAAACATAGGTCATCAACTATAAAATATAACATACAAAACTCTTCATTCCTTGTTGTACATTGGTTATGCTAAATCTAAACACATTTCAAAGTGATATTCCAATAATTAGTGCATCTCCACATTTAATGAGATGGAATTTATTGTTTGTGAAGTGTAGAGAGGTCAAATTCTCTCTCTCTCTTACCATATGGATATTTGAGTTTGAAGCCACCAAAGGTGACCTCTACTTTAGTGACAACTTTGTAGTATAAATAGCACAAGCTCCTCCTTGTCTTATCCTACATGATCATTCCTTGACTCACTTTGGCATTCTCATTTGCGTGGTTAGGGGCTATGATAGTAAGTTAGGGAGGTTGGTATTATTACAAATATTTCGAAATTGAAACTTATTTTTTTATGAAAAGACCATTATCCTAATAAAAAACACATTTACAACTAATTTATCTCATTTATTCAATTTAAAATATTTAATCCAATTTAATTTATTATAAGATATAAGCTTGTGTGGGATTTTTGGGGGTTGAAAATGAAGATGAGGGAGACTTGGGGTTTTTGAGGTTTTGGATGACGAGACCATGATGGATGTCAATATCTAGCTGGTAAATTATTCAGATGATTTTTTGTTTGAAGTAGAGATTTTTGGCATACACTCTAGTGACATGCTAGGGGGTTCATGCTTAGGGTCCGTGGGCTTTTTTTTTCTAAATTTTGTTCACATCTCAAATCCTTAGACAATGGGTTGGAGGTAGGTAAAGTAGTCACATCACCATTTCCCTTGAGGATGGTACACCTAGATCTATCAAGACGTTAGCTGGCAATTTCAATAGAATCCTTGTTGGTGGATTCACACAAGAGTACCAGCTCTAGCATTCAAGTGGCACACATTTCAACTATGGAGAGGAGTAAATATATTGGCTAGTGTCTTAGATTTCACTCCAAAGCTGCCATTCTGGAGACTTTTCCCACTACCTTCTATTACGATTTGATGTCGAAGGAAGGGGTATCATGAGTAAGGTTTGTAGATTCTAAGGTGTTGGTGGAGGAGTTGAATGGTGGTGAGTGTACACAATATGTGGTAGGTTTTAGGAAGAGGAAGAGAAGAGTGATAAATTCGTGGGGTGGAGGTATCTTATTGGTGGTGGGGGAAGATATTTGGGTGAAACAGATCAGGTTGCTAGCAAGTAAGATGCTTGTTGGAAAGTGTCTTGGTTGATGAGTAGCAATGGTCCATCTGAATGGTTGGCTCCAAGTGGAGTGGGTGCCTTGGCTAGGCTATGGGTTGACCTTTCATTTACTTGTTAAATGGTGGGTCGGGTTTATCTTTCACTTTGAGGATGATGCTCTAAGAGTTTTGAAAGGTAGTTGGCTTCCTGTCAGGGCTTATTTGTCTCTCAAATTGTGGAATCCTTGCTTTGATGCAAAGGATGAGTTCATGAACGCTACTCTAGTGTAGGAAAAATTATCGAGTTTGCGAATGATAGCTGCAAGAGTAGTAATGTTAGGTCGATAGCACACATTCTAGTTGAGATTGATGTAAGCCAAGGGCTCTTTGAGACAATGGATATAGTGGTGGGTGAGAAGCGACACACTCAAATTTTGGATTACATAAACTTCCCATTCCACTATGCTCAGTGTCACCAACATGATCATATCCTCAAAGATTGCACCAAACAGTTTCAGAAGAAGGCTCGGTTGACGAAAGGTGGTAGTCCTTTAAGTTGTAAGGGACTAGTGGCTCAACATGAGACACCCTTCTTTTCTGTGGAGGCTGGGGATGGTTTTCTTGCAAAGTCTATTGATTTAAAGGTGGATTTGGTGAAGGTAGAAGAGGCACATTGTATGGCTAGTCAAGACCTATTAGTTGGGGCTATTTCCATCCCACTTGTACTTGAGGCTCATTCATGGGGATATCCTCTTGAAGACTTTGTCACAAAACCTAGATTATTTGATTTCTCACCATCGCAACTTTAAAACATTGATATTATTTGGAAAAGGAGTGTTCCCCCTCTAGGTAAGTTTACTAAAATCACCTCTTCTCCTTCAGAAAAGGGTTTTGGGGATTTTAAAAGGTTGGGGGGTGATTCATTACCTGATAACACCAAGGAAATTGGATCCTTTGATGTTAATATTATTTTATGTTTTGATTTGGGTTTGGGTTCTATGAAGGAAGAGGATTATGTGGTTAGTCTTTCTCGAGACTTAGACTCTGTGGTAGGAAGGGACTCCTCTTTGTGGATGTATCAATTATAGGGGTTACCTCTCCTAGGAAATGGGGAGGGAGGACATTACCCTTTAAGGCCCCATTATGCTTCTTGTGATATTGATATCTCATGGGGCCTGGGGATAGACTACCAAAGAGAGCATGGAGGGTCTTGGGTAGGGATAAAATCATCCCTCAAACATGCTCAGGAACGAGCTATCAAAGAAGTAAACTAGGGGAAACATAGGCTACTTGTAGGGGTTCTTAGAGTGGAGAAAACCCCCTCTATAGTTTCTTCATGAAGTTATTATCTCTCGAAGTAAGGGGTCAGGCCAAGGAATTATCCCTCAAAACATTCATTACTATGAACAATTTAGAGATCTTATTCATCCAGGAGTCCATGGGCAAAGGGGACTCTTTAGTTAGGGATTTCAAAAAGTTGTTTGTGGAATGGGACTTTATTGCTTTTGATGTAGAAGGATTTTCTAGGGGGTTAATTATAGGTTGGTGCCCAAAATGACCCTAATCAACTCTTTTGTTATTTATTCAGGTTTGTGCACTAAGGTTTTATGCAAAAGTATTGACATGACTATAACCCTGCTAAATGTGTATCGTCCCTACAAGGGAAAACAAGAATTATGGTCTAAATTATTCTCCTTCTAGTGGATTAAGATTGACAACCTGATCATAGGAGGTGAATTAAATCTTACCCTGAACAATGGTGAGGTTTGGGGGACTTCAACCCATCATGACAGGATGATCGAATTCTTTCTTGATAGATTTGAATCTATGGGGTGCATTGATGTTGAKCCTATTGAGGTGAAGCCTACCTAGACCAACAATAGATTGGGGAAGGTTGGAATCTCAAAACGTTTGGATTGCATTTTGGTATATCATGCTATACTGGAAAATTTCACTAGCTTTAGGTCTTGGGTGGATAGTATTAGATGCTTAGACTATTTTCCCATATATCTGGAATTTAGCCTTGGTGAAGGAAAACCTAAGGCTCCTTTTAAATATAATCCATGTTGGTCTGTAAAGGAGGATTTCCAGGAGCTTGTAAAATCTACTTAGAAAAATTTTGATGTTCATTATGAGGACTCAGCTTGTGCACAGTTTGCCAATTCTCTTCAACTGGTCAAGGAGAAAGTTGTCCCTTGGGCTAGTAAGAGATACAAGGCTAGGGAACATTTATTGATGGAGGCTAAGTAGATATTGGAACATTTATATCAATAACATTTTGAGGGTGTACAATGAAGGGGTAATGTCTAGGATCAAACAACTTGAGCTTTAGAAGAATAAGTTTCTTATGGACAAAGAAAAAGATTTGAGAATCAAGAGTAGGGCAACTTGGTTGGGTTTGGGAGACCATAACACAAAGTGCTTCTATAAATTTTCCAACTTTAGGAAAAGTTAGAAAACTATGTAGGAATTGTTTGATGTTGATGGCAACAAGGTTAGAGGGTTTCAAGGGTTGGAAAACCTTGGTGTCAAACACTTTTCGGAAATATTTTGAGAACCTGGAAGAGTTAACATATGAGAAATCTTGAAGGTGGTATCATATTTCCCTAAAATAGTGGAAGAATAGGATAATGAAGAATTGTTTAAGGAGGTTTCCAGAGAGGAGTTGTTGATGGTTTTGAACTCATTTAAGAAGGATTGGAGTTCTAGGCCTAAAGGGTGGCTAGTGGAATTCTATTTGGATTTATTTGAACTCATAGGGGAATAAATTTTAAGGATAATGGAGGAGGTTAGCCTGGCATGGAAGGTTCTAGGGAACCTAAATTCTACATTCATCGCCTTGATTCCTAAGCAAGATTGCCCAASAATTTTGATGGGTGTAGACCAATTTCCTTATGTAACTATGTGTACAAGATCATGTCCAAAGTCATAGCTATGAGACCTAAGCCCCTTATATCTATATACATCTCTCCAAAACAATTTGKTTTTTTTGAAGGGAGGTTGATCGATGAAGCTATAGGTTCAACGCAAGAAGGTCTACATTCCATAAAGAATATACATACCCTTGTTATTATCATCAAATTAGACATATCAAAGTCCTATGACGAGGTCTCTTGGCTCTACTTAAGACTCCTTCTGATACATTTGGGTTTCTCCCTTCATTTGGTGAAGTGGATAGTGGGCTATGTGACATTTGTTTCCTTATCTATGTTGATTAATGGTTCAGCTTCCTCATTTTTCAAGGCAACTAGAGGGCTCCAATGGAGTTTCCATCTGTCACCTTATCTCTTCTTTTTGGTAGCAGAAGGCCTCACTAGGGAAATCCATGAAGCCAAAAGACTTATACTACTACAAGAGACTYTGGTTGGAAGAGGGGTCTATCTCACACGTCTTCTCTTTGTTGAATATGTTTTACTTTTTGGCCTAGGTTCAGTGAGGGAAAGTCAAAACTTCAAAGAAATTTTGTACTTATATTTTATTCCAACTGGGATGGAAATCAATATAGGTAAGTCTACCTTATATACCTATGGGTTGAATGACTCATTATATACTAGGATTGAAAGGATTTTCTCCTTTCAAAATTTGGATTTTGAAGGAGGACGCAAATATATTGGGTTTATTTTAAAACATAATAATTGTGTGAAGGATGATTGGAGATGGTTGTCTAGAATTGAACAAAGGAAGTCATGTTGGTGCAATGGGTGGATTTATAGAGGTGGAAGGTTAATCTTGATTAAGCATGTTCTTGAATCTATTCCAATATTATGGCATACCTTTGCCCATATCCCTAACGTAATCTTGGAGAAAGTTAGGAAATGTTGCTTTAATTACCTATGGAAGGGCAACAATGAGTTCAAGGGATCACATCTAGCTATATGGGAAATGATTGCTACACCTAAGAAATTAGGGGGATGGGGACTCAAAGACATACATATTTTTGGGCGTTCCCTAGTAGAAAAATCTTTATGGTAATTGATTACCAAGGACAAATTATGGAGAAGGATCATTACTCAGAATTACATTGCACCAAACTCATTACTAGATTGGGTAAGGTTAGAAAGGAAGAACATTCAAAATGTTTCCAACTAGTGGAAAGATTTAACCCTGGCTTTTCCTATCATTGGAAAATACTTGGCCAAGAAGGTAGGCAACAGGGCTCAAGTCAGGATTGGTTATGATGCCTTTTTTGGTTGTGGATAGGCAATCTTCCTCCTAGAAGCACTTGTAACTCATTTGCAAGAACTGGGGAGATGTCCTTTAAATAAGATTAATAATCCACAAGACTCCACCATTTTGACACAAGAATGAATTTTGACTCAAGACCTAGGTCTGGAAAATGGAATGGGGTAGATCTAGGAACTATTTTTGGCATAACTCGAAAGAGCACATATAAGATTGATGGATAATCCATATGAACTTAGTTGAGCTTGGAAGAAAGAAGGGGGGGCTTACACATCCAAACTTGGATATTTGACAATTCAAGCTCCAACATCTATAGAGGAATCCTAGTGGTGGTCAAAATTGTGGAAGGTGAGAGTACCTTTCAAATGCACTTTATTTATGTGGTTGGTCCTAATGAATAGAGTTTTGACGTGGGAAAATTTACAAAAAATAAATAAAAATGGGCCAAGTTGGTGTTGTATGTGCAAAATCCATGAACAAACAACTTCCCATATTTTTATGAGATGTCCTTTCTTTGTACAAGTGTGGAAGGAGGTGGAAGGCAATCTGGGTCTTCCAAATTTATGGATGAAGGGGTCTCTGAATGACAATCTCAATGAATGGTTTGATAGGAAGGAACTAAATTTTTTAGAGTTGTACCTTATCTTGTCATTTGGGGGATTTGGCTAGCAATAAATGCATTTATATTTGGAGCAAATAGACTCCTCCTTTTCAAGTTATTTCTTAGGAATTAGTGTTATTATCCAATTTTCAGACTAATGACCTAATAAGAAGGTCAAGGAGGGTGGTGATCTGACAATTGATAAATCAATCTCTTGGAGTTTCTTTGGTGGTGTATGTCAAGATATTGGACATGTATGTGGTCTGGGTTATGTTATTTATCTCTTAGAGTCCCATTTCTACATAGGTAAGGCAAATTTGGGCTTAGAGACCAATAACTATGGTGAGTTCAAGGCACTACTTTTCCTTTTCAAGTATGCTTTGAACAAAGGTTTAGAACACCTCCAAGTCTTTAGGGATTCCACTCTTTTTGTTAATTGGATGAATGATGAACTTTAGGTGCAAAACACAGGTTTGCTCATTGTGGTCATGCACATGAAAGATCTAGTCGGTCAATTCTAGGTGATCACTTTCTCTCATGTTTTTCGGGAGCTTAATGTACATGCATACTCCCTTTCCAAGGAGGGTCTACATAGGCCTCAAGATCAAATAATTGAATACGATTTTGTGGGAGGATCCTTAATATCATCAAGGACCTATCATTTTACTGAATTTTAAGTGTCTGTGGGTTAGTTGTCTTATGTAATTATGTCAATTCTAATGAACGAACTTGTATATCCCTTTTGATATAAATGTAAGTGGTTAGCTTGTCTTTGTTTAAGTGTTTGAGTGAAGTTTTTGCTCAGTAAGATAATGTTGGAAACTCAACTTATTTATAGCATAGATGAATAGTATGTAGAGTATTAGTTTTTTGGACTTGTGCAAATTTTCACTATGAAGATTGTTTTTTGAATTCTAGAATGAAAAATACAATTTTTTCGAAAAAAAAAAAACATAAGTTCGTGTAAAAAGACCATTATCCTAGTAAAAAAAATGTTAAGTGAAATGAGAAATAAAACCATTAAATCTTACCAAGCAAATGGTCTTTACTTACATCGACATTGGTTTTTTTAAGAGACAATTACTCTTAATTATTTTTTGGCACTTGTCTACACATATTGAGAGTTACCACCTACTACATATCGAGAGTATAATGGAAATGGATCAATGGATGGGCACTATGTATTATGGAATATGGATTTTATTGTTTGTGACCTCTACTCTGTCATAGTAAAATATGTTTCCTATCTTTCTTTGTCTCAATTATTTATTTTTTTACATTTATAATGGAAATTTATCTTACTTCACTGGATGGATTAGCGTCTCAATGTTATTTTGGGATGGAATTATGATCCATATAAAACTTTTAGTAAATAAACAATCAATGTTCAGATCTTAGAATAGTATAACTCATAAATTGCAAAGAATTTACAATGGTTATGGATGGTTGATTTGTAAGTTTAGCTGTATAGTCCATTTGTAAGTTTAGGTCTAGTTGATGAGAGAACGGAATTATCATTATAGTTCCCATGACGTGGATGAGAGAACGGAATTATCGTTTGAAGGATTTGGATTTATTAGTTATTTGGTCGGAAATGTATACCTCCTCTCTTCTTATGCATTTATGGATATAGTGATACAGATTGTTACATTAAAGAGGTGTTTGTTTTTGTTTTTTTAAATCCCCTTTAAAAAATGATTTCACATATGAGATATTGATGGGACAGGTATATAGAAATCATCATCGAAATGTTATAGGTAGTTAATTAATTGGCCTTTGTATTTTGAGGTGAGTGATTTTTAATTAAGGATAGACGACTATATAAGAGTGGGTATTGGTTTGTGTGATGTCTTAATTTATTTTTACATTTTTTAGTTTTATCTTATTAGTTTCTATCGTTAGGGATTATAGCATTCGATTCATGGTTGAAAGGTTATTAGTTTTTTCTTTGACTTAAATTTTTCCATCATTTTCAATGTCGAACATAAGTTTTTTTAATGATATTTTTATTTTAATTAAAATAAATAAATAAACTACAATATTATTGGATATCAAGTTTCACCTCTTATTATCGAGGTGGCGACGTAGTGCATTAACACTTATTCTTTGTCAGAGATATGCGATATTAAATATGTCAGAGATATGAGATATGTTAATGTTGGCATGTTTATCGAGCAGGTGTGCTTGTCATTGATGGCAAGATCAGAGTATGCATCGATGGAAAAACATGAACAAAGTAAGCTCAAGAGGAATTAACGCAGAGTCGAACGCAGTGCGAAGGTGTGCTTGTTCATTTGATGGAAAACAAGCAGGCAAGGAAGACCAGCAACACAACGATCATTGAATGGCAAGATCGAAGTGTTGGTCAAACTCCATTTCGGAGTTTCGGCTACCAGGATTTCGGATACCGGGACATGGAAATGTCAAAGACCCCTCACAGGAGTCCCGGAGTTGCGAAATACGGAATCCCAAAATCCCGAAAGAGGCACATCAATAAAGAATTTCACATACCGGGCGTAAACTTCATTTCGGAGTTTCGGATACCGGGAAATTGAGAAGTCGAGAGTCGAGACTCTCCAACACAGGAGTCTCGAAGTCACGAAATGCGAAACCCTAAAATCGCGAAATAGGCACATCGCTCGAAGTTTCAACTACCGGAGTTTTAGATACTGGGAGATAGGGATGTCACAGACTCTTGTCCTCAGGAGTCCCGAAGTGCCGAAATGCGAAATCCCGAAACCCAAAAAAAAAGGCACATCACTCGAAGTGTTGGATACTGGGATTTCGGTTACCGAGAGATGGAGATGTCAAAGACTCACATCATCAGGAGTCTCGAAGTGCCGAAATGAGAAAACCCGAAACAGGCACATCGCTTGGAGTGTTGGATACCGGGATTTCGGTTACCGGGAGATGGAGATGTAAGAGACTCATATCATCAGGAGTCCCGAAGTTCCGAAATGAGAAAACCTGAAATAGGCGCATCGCTTGGAGTACTGGATACCGGGATTTCGGATACCGGGAGATGGAAATGACAAAGACTCTCATCATAAGGAGTCTCGAAGTCGCGAAACCCAAAGTCGAGAAATGATAAAGACTCCATACCGAAGTTTCGAATACCGAGAGTAGGAGGAGTCAAGATTAAAGACTCTTCATCAGAGGAGACCCAAAATCGCGAAACCCGAAGTCACGAAATGTCACAGACAAGCTCCATTTCTGAGTTTCGGGCACCGTGACATGGAGAGTCAAGAAAATTTAC
>SNQJ01S0021967.1:12471-27797 GCA_010110895.2 Picea sitchensis
AGAGTGGGTTCCTTTTATTTAAAGGTAGATCTGTAAGCTTAAACATGAAAATACATGAAGGGACTTCAGCCAGTAAGCCTCCTCTGTTTGATGGAACAAAATTTTCCTTTTGGAAAGTTAGAATGAGAACATACCTAATGGCCTTAGGTGTTGATGTTTGGGATGTAGTAGAGACTAGATATATAAAGCTTGTTGTGCTAGCTTCCAAGGATGATAAGTTAGAATTTAGCTTTAATGCTAAGGGAATGGATGCTATCTTGAATGGACTTGCAGAAGCCAAGTTTTTAGAGGTGATGCATATTCAAACTTCCAAAGAAATGTCGGATAAACTTATTAGCAGCTATGAAGGAAATGAGAAAGTAAAAGATGCTAAACTTCAAACATTTCGGTTGAAATTTGAACAACTAAAGATGAATGAAGATGAAACAGTTACCAAGTATTTTTTAATAGTTGAAGAACTTGTGAATGCCATGAAGGGTCTTGGTGAAAAGTTTGAAGAATCACTCTTAGTTCAGAAGATTTTAAGATCTCTTCCTGATAAATTTAATCGAAAAGTCTCTGCAATAGAAGAACTAAATGATATTAAAACTTTGTCCATTGATCAACTTCTAGGAACTTTAACTACATATGAAATGAGAATTAGCAAAGATAAATCCATTACTAGAGAAGCATCGTTTAAATCATACAAGAATACTGATTCAGAATTAGATGATATTGAGGCAAAATTTGTGAGAAGATTATTTCAAGTGTTGGAAACTTTTCTCGCAATCCAGTGTCCATTGAAACTTCACTCCCTTTCTTTGCAAAGAAGTGATTGGGTGTGCAATATTTGAGAATCCTTCAATAAATCTTCTGTAGTAGCCTACAAGACCCATTAATGATCTCACCTCTGCCACATTCTTCGGTACTGACCATTCTATAATGGCCTCTATATTCTCAGGATCCACTGCTATCCCATCCTTTGAAATGATATGCCCCAAATAATGACTTTGTTTATGATAAAATGAGCACTTGATCAATTTGGCATATAACTGATGCTCCCTTAATACCTGCAAGACCATCCTCAAATTATGTTCATGCTCTTCCTCTGACTTGGAATATATAAGAATGTCATCCAAAAATACAATGACAAACTTGTCCAAATACTCTCGGAAAACACCATTCATTAAGCACATGAAAAGAACTGGTGCATTTGACAACCCAAATGGTACCATTTTGAACTCATAATGACCATATCTTGTCCTGAAGGTGGTATTGCTAATATCTTCTTCTTTAATTCTTACCTGATGGTATCCTGATCTGAGATCTATCTTTAAAAATATCTTTGCATCCTTCAATTGATCAAATAGGTCATCAATCCTTGGTAGGGGATACTTGTTCTTAACAGACACTTTATTCAACTATATGAAGTCAATGCACAACCTTAGTGTTCCATATTTATTTCTCACAAACAAGATTGGGGCACCCCAAGGTGACACGCTTGGGCGTATATACCCCTTCTTCAAAAGTTCTTCAAGTTGCATTTGCAACTCCTTCAATTCTGGTGTACTCATTATGTAAGGATTCTTTGATACTACCGTTGCTCCAGGCATCAAATTTATAGAGAAATCAATGTCTCTCCTTGGGGGTAGTCCAGGTACCTCCTTGAACACATCTTCAAAATCTTCCAGGACTGCATAATCTTCCAAATTTTGCACCTTATCTCTAGGTGTCTTTTCCAAATGAGTTGAAATTATTTGAAATCCTTTTCTGTAACACTTATTCAACTGCAATGCTGAAATTTCTCTAATGGTTACTACCCTGGGAATTTCCTGTACCTTCCTTAGTTTCCCTTCCTCACCTAGGAAAGTAAATGCCTTGTTGTGACAGTCTAAGAGAGTGTGATTTTGGTCCAACCAATCCATCCAAATTAGACAGTCATAGGAACCTAAAGGCAATATGTTTAAATTTGCCTTGGTGTTCAGTCCATTCATGTCTATGAGGCATGACTTAACCATCTCATTAACTTTTCTTCTAACTCCTATATCCAGTTGCACCAACAAGGATTTCCCATGTTTAATTCTTGGTAATTGCAAACTTTCCACCATCTTAGGGTCTATATAACGATGACTAGTTCCTGAATCAATCAAAATTACAAGGGTTTGGTTGTTGATCATACCTTCCACTTCAATCATGTGGGATTGATACTCTGCTTGCTAGTTGTGCAGGGCTGCATAAATCCTTAGCACATATATGCCCATGTTCTCCACTATTTTAACTCGTTGTACATTGTGAACAACCCTACCTTTTTTACCTCTGTGAGGACAATCTCTGAACCTATGGTCCCTTTTACAACCCCAACATTGCATAGGTGGATGTCTTGGCCCTTGACTCCCTATGTCAATCGTTCTGAGTTCTTTAGGCATTTGTTGTCCTTGTGGATTATTTCTGAAGAATGGTGGCTTATCTCCCTTCTTCCTCTAATCCATATTGAATTTCTTATTGTCTTCCCAAGCCTTTTGGAAAGCTAGCCTTGCTTTCTGCTGATCATATAGGCATTTATCTCTCCTTATGGTCTCTTCTAATGTCTTGGGATCATCATACTATATTTTGTCATTGATGAACGATGGAAATCCACTTAAATACCTCTAATTTTTTACTGTCTCGTCCTTGATGAAAGAGACATACTTCAGCAGTTCCAAAAACCTTCTCTCATATTCATATATGGTCATACTTCCAAGCTTGAGTTCAAATAACTCTTTCATTTTCTTGTCATAGTATCTCTTAGTCAAGTAATTCTTCTCAAAATGCTTCTTGAATTCCCTCCAAGTAACACTTTTCTCTACAATGTGTTGTACCTGCACAAGTTGATCCCACCACATGGAGGCCTTTCCTTTGAGTTGATAGATAGCAATTCTACCTTCTACATGAGAAGAATAATTATGCAATTGAAAATACTTCCTCATGCCTAGTAACTATGTTTTTGCATTTTCATCCTTCTTGTGCTCACCATCAAATGTAGGAGGTTTGATTTTGTTCATTTCTCCTTGCAACTCATCCACCCAGCATCTCTTATACCTTCTAACAAGGAATAGACTCGAGTTGTTGCCTTCTCTCTTATTGGAATGCCTTTGGGAATGATGGTGATGTCTACTAGCACTTTTTACTTTTTTTTTCTCCTCTCAAGGTTTGTGACTCCCAAATTTACTTGAGCCACTCTCCTTAACCAATTTCTTTTCTATTATGTTCAAAACCTCCAATAGCTTCATGTTAAAGTCATCCTACTTMTMTTTGGCTTTCATAAGCCTTTCATTATCATCTTTATGGCTTTGGACATCCTTCTGCAAATTCTTAATGGTCTCAACCATATTCATATCTTCATTCCTTTCTTCTCCATGTCTGTTGGAGTTCATTCCTTCCAAGCCCAAATGGACATCCACCCCTCTGCTCTCATCTTGCTGACTGTAACTCCCATGTGCTTCTTCCATTCCTATGGACTCTGCACTAGTCTGATTTGATCGAGTTGTTGTTAATTCTGGAAAATGTGCGACCATCGAAACTTATCAGGCTAACAATTAAACAATTCATGAGAATATGCACCATTTTGGTTCAATATACAGATCAGAATTATCTCTCCCGATTTCCTGGTGTTATCACCAAGAAAATTCTAGATAAGACCTAAGTCTTGAAAAACCATACACGTAGTGCCTTCAGAGATACACTTGTTCAAGAAGTTGGTTTTCCAAAACCACTTTCGCCAAGACGCGGTATCACCTGTCTCAACATGTCAAATCCACCACTTGTGGAGTGGGCGGAATCTAGTCAGATCACCCTCCTTCACTCGTTCAGTACTTCACAACCATGTGACGTCAACTAAATGCTACCATGTAACGAACTCAAAAGATAATCATTAGAAATGGATTGGCTGAGCATGGAAACCCAACGCTCTTGTACGTAATCCGTCTGCACTTCATAAATGGAATTCTATAATTACCACTCCCCAAGTATGAAGATATATGCGTATCCATTACCGAAGTAATCTCCAAACTGCTCGACTTTCTACTCTCTGTAAAAGCACCTTTCGGTATCCACAACCTAAGATACATGGACAAGGCTATATCGAGTGAGACTGATTATTCGAGAAACATGCTAGAATTTCCTGTGAATAAGGAGGAAAGGGTCCTTGCACATATTTTAGCAACTAAGTTTCACACAGATCCATCTATAGAATCACAGTTGGAAGCCAGTATGAATCCCACTATGAAGGATTTAGTCATCAATAGGCCAGCTGCTAAGAAGAAAAGGAGCAAGCGACAGAAGAAGGAGGAATCTACGGCTGAAGCGGCCAAAAGTGTTGGAGAGAATCAACCGGTCTGGTTAGATTCTTCCTTAAAGGTGGAGATCGCTAAGATGAAGTAAGTATTCAACTAAAATAAGCATGTCTAAACAAATTTTGAACAAGCGGTAGTGGAGGTAAAGAGTACCAGAGATGATAGGCGTGTTCTTTAAACAACCCTTTAAACAACAGGCTAATTGTTGTCATCCCCCTTTTGTAATTTTGTGATTAATACGATTATATAAATACAGAAATAGATTTCAGACGATTTTATTACAATTTCTATCTGGTGATGTTATGAATCTTGTTTTCTTCTATAATATTTTTTTCTTGTAATATTGTATTTTATTTTCATCTGTCTAAATCGAAGGAAATTAAAACTCAGAATTCTTTTTAATTAATGCTATGATGCAGTTGTGTGTTTCTTTTTCTTTTATTATTATGCAATTTAAACTCAGACTCATCACCTTCCAAGCAAATTCACACGCACTAAACTTTGACCTGTTCATTTATATTTATTGTGCATAGAAATACCACAAGGTAACACGCTTTTCTATGCACCTAAATCTATTGTGAATTTCTTCTTCACCGCACCGACAACTTGCGCGCACTACTCTTGCGTTGTGCATCAATATCCACTGCGTAGAATTTTGGTACCGCGCACTGATATTCCACATGTATTTCATCCTATGCATGCACCATGTCAAGTTTAATATATTCCATCGCACCTAATTATCTGCGCACACTACATAATACACCATCGTGAAACAACTTATACTCATACTTATGCACATGCTAACAAAACTCCTCTATGTTAAGAAATACCTGCGCACCCCATGTGCACATTACTATATATGTGCTCACCGTGCAAGGATAAATTTAGCACGTGCATCCACACATATTGATCTTCCGTGCGATGCCACAATTTACCGCGCACACTGGCACTTCAATGTTTTCCCGTGCGGTGCCAAAATTTACCATGCGCGACAGCACGCCAACCTTTTCCATGGACACTTCGTGACTCCAATTTTGGTCACCTCGAAGTTACTCTTCTGTGAATATTCTCTTCAACTGAACCCCTCTGGCCCATCCAAGCTCAGTGTTGAACTGAAGCTCTGATACCAATTTGTAACATTCCCCCGACCACCCATAGGTTGGGGTACGCCACTCCAGAGAAACCTCTCATGCTCTGACACCAGTCGGTAACATTCCTAGCCTTTTACAGGCCGAACCATGCTACTCTAGGGAAATTTTTTGTTCCCTTACTGCGGAACATATGGTAACATACCCAGTAGTCAACTGAGCTATACCACATAAATTTACTCTTTAAACTGCATGCAACTAAAACATATACATACAACACTCTTACGGAATATTTACATATAAACATAAACAAACCATTACTTTTTGTAACATACAAATTTTATACTGAAATAACAGTAACTACAGATATGCAACATTTACAGGGAATTACCCATAAACATACAGGCAATTATAATCACATATATGATAAACTGTAACATAGGCATGTAAATAACAAAGCAACATTTCATTTTATCATACAATTGGTACTTATCTTAGAAATATTGTCACCAACTTCATACAGACCTTCCACGAACCTCCCAACCATAGACTACATTGTTCATCACTCTCAACAGTGAGTCACCCCTGAGTTGGGGCTGAACTCCACCCAGGGTAAAGGGTTCCTATCCAAGATAAGGCTCATGGGAAACAAGAAAGACTCCATCTCAGGTGCTCACTCAACTAACATCCTATAGCCTCTCATTCCCCACATGCATGTCCCACCCAAGGAAGTGTGCCCCTTCTCTGTTCAACAGTCCCTCGACTGCCCCACTTCCCTTCCAGGGCTTCAGCAATAGGCCGGATCAAAAGTCTCAGAGCGTTGTAGTTGCAGGTTAGCACCTTCGTAAATCAATCCCCAACAATTCACTCGCTCATAGAATTGCTCACGGGACTGACAACCCGCTTCTTCAATCCCGCTCTAAGCTAACTAGGTACACCAACCGAAAAGGGCTATGGGAACAAGCTCCAGAATGGTGAAATGGTTGTCTCAAGGATAACGAAATGCATGAGTGAAAATAGTCATGGAATCATTGAATGGATAACTGAATGTGGAAAGAATCACTGTGAACTCTTCGTGGAAGTGATGGTGAGAATGATGGTCAGGCTGCTCGTAACGTATCCCGTGAAAAGTCACCAAATGAGCTGAGTCCTACACGATATGAATGCATGTCCCCAACTTGACACTTGTCATATCGAAAGTTACTTTGGTCCACTTGTCCCCAACTTTAGAACTTAGGATAACATAACTATCCATACGTTTTGCTTTAGGAAATATTAATATAATATTCCCTTGACTTTTGACCCTCCCTTTCCCTAACTAGTGAAGTTCAGTCCGACATCTCTTTTATTGTGGTTGGTCTGTGTGCAACGATGTATTTTATATTAATCACGAGTCATGTACAAAGTAGACGCATTGGCCTTTGACATCTAGGTGTTCCAGCCTAATACCAAAACATAAGCATCCCAACTTATAATAACCAGCTCACCATCCTATAACACATATCATATACACGAGGCTCATGGTCCTCCATACTGCGCACACCTTAGTTATTGCGCTAGTATCCTGGAATGTGCATGTTACATCATTTTACTCCACAGTTCATGTGTGCACTATGCCACATGACATTCATTACCAAATGAGGTCAAAACAACTCACCAGCTTAAGTACATTTATATTACATTTACAATTGGGTTCGGTCGAGGGATATTACACAGAAAGACTCAAACAAGCCACATAAAACAAACTAGAAGAACAAATCTAAAATATCTTCCTCAGTATGGTCGCCATTTTTTTATGGATAAATTCGTAAATGCAAACATAAACAAATCTCCCTAGTTCAGGAACCCAAAACTAGAACAAAACTAGACAGAACACACCCCTTTCCTTAAATTCAAATGAAATTGAAAAAATGATAGAAAACTCGTACCTTTTTAATTGACATTTGTCATTATTTATTGTATCTCTAAGATTGATCCAGTGCTTTCTAGAAACGGAGACCTGTAAAAAGGATCAAATACAACCAGCGAAAGTAACAAGCATACATATATTTCAATGAATCTATGTAAATAGCCAAAGAGAAATACAAATAAAAACCATTGGCAACCTTTATTAGGAAAGGAAAATATATAAATGTATCAATAAATCAAGAAGCAATTTACAACCAAGCCTTGGCATTGATAAAATCCTTCTAGCAGTTCAATTTTCTAGCACCCCAGTGGCCTCCATTAATTCCATCACCATCTCTTGAATACTTAGCCCAAAATCTCTTAGGACCAAAATGAAGTTCACAAACTCTCAATTAGAAACAAGGAGCTATTCTCAATTTACCATTATTTTATTACGCATCACTTATTAGCATTTCCCTTTAGAATATGCCTCCATTTATAGATTGGAGAGGAATCCATGAGGAGTTTAGGATGAGAGGTTAGGATATCACTGAATCAAGAGAGGTGGATGAGATCCAAACCGATCGGCAAACAACTCATCATTGAAGTTTCTTCTCTAGAAGCTTCGATAATTTCTTCTTTTTTCCATTTACAAAGGTTGCCACACCCTTAAACCTAAGAAAAATGCTACACTGTGTCACCTTCCAGTGATGCAACATGTGAAAAGTGAGTTTGTCTCACCTTGATAGTAAGAAACAAGCAACAACTTGGTAATCCTTCCAAAGAATACTTTCTCTTAGTTTTCTTCCAAAGTTCTATGCTTTAGATGTCAAAGAATAGGAAGTATCACTTGCTACGACAAAATGTTGTATAAAAAATACCCATATTAATGTGGATATGGGTTGATGTTGAACATCAGGGGGGTGTTGGGTTGTTATATTTTTTGCAGTGGAAACTTAGTCAAATCAACAGTGCTACACAAGGTGGATCGACCAGATGAATGTTCGATTGGATAACTAAGTCAAGTCGATGGTTAAGTTGAAGGTCGAAAGGTCAACCAACAAGAGGTCGAGGGGTACCTAACTGGAATATTGATTGAAGGTTGATAGGAGGTCAAGTGGTAGCTAACTGGAAGATTTGTTGAAGGTCGACCAGTGGTAAACTAGTTCACAGGCGACTTAATTTTGATGGGTAGTCAATTGTAACAAAATCTCAAGGTTCACAAGATTGCAACCAATCATTTGCGTGGATTTGTAATCATTTTTTGGGCACCATGAATTAGGGTTTTGCATGCAGTAAATCCTATAAATATGGTGTGATGTAATATAGTATAAGACAATATTTAATGATCAAACTCTCGGATTCGAGAGATGTGTAAGGGCCATGTAGATGTAAGTTGAATTGGCTAGAGGGTTGTTCTTGTGTAAAATCAAGAGAGTAGGATGAAAATTGTGTCTTAGGTGTGGACTAAGGTTAGTCATGTAAAAATTCATTCTATGAATGAATAAGACAACAAGAGAGTAGGAGTCACTCAAGGAAAGTTGGTTTTCCCGGTTAAGGGTTTCTAGGATAAAATCTCTGTGTACTGTGTGATTTTCATTGATTATTTTCTATTTCGTTTTGTCGTATCGTTCTTGGTTGGTTTAGTGTGAGAATTATTTCTCTATAGGGGGCCAAAGGAAGCAGAGAGAAATGATGACTCTCTTTGTCCCATCCGAGGTTCACCATTTGTATGGTAATGGGAACTGAGATATCGCAACATTCCTAAAAAAGTGATAGTTGATGTTGACAGGAATAAAGACGTGATTGTAAAGGGTGGAAATGCCCCTGAAATCGACTAAAAAATGGACCATATGCCAACTTGTAATGGAGGTAGGTTTTTGATAAGTATGGATGATATCATTAAGAATGAGACTCAAGACTTTCCTTGGGTAGAGAATAATTGACGAATAACAATGGTGGCAATTAAATAACCAAATGGACATAAAGTGATCGGAGGTTAGGGGCACAATTTGATATGGTGATTTTTTTCAATTGGAACTAAGGATGCAGTGAATGAAAATGAATAGGTAGTTGAGATTAGGAACTCTAGGATCACAGTGAAGGGTACTAGTATACATGAGGTTCTTTCAACAATAAGGATTTATGCAGACATAGGTGACTTTGTGATGGAATGGTTATACTTGATTCCAATAAAAATATGTGTTTTTCAAAATAATTACCAATGAATGAAAAACGAAAATGGATTGAATGTGAAAATATAGATCTGAGTTCCCTAGTGATCAAATGGCTTGGCCTTGTAAGGAGAGAGTAGTGAGAGAGAGTGGGGGGAAAGGGGCCCTTGGTTTGTGTATCTATGGAGGTGGGTGATTGATGAAGCTTTGGCCCCATTCAAAAGAAGCTTTACATCACACTCCATTGCATTCTTAGAGGGACTCCTTCACCTCAATTATGTATGAGAGAGTGAGAGGATAACATTTATCATGATGCATGTGGGATAAATTGGACTAAGTTTATAAAATGTCATAGGAATATAAAATACTAGGACTTCCTAGGCGGTCACCCATCCCAGTACTACTCTAGCCCGAGCACACAGAGTTCTAATGGGATCTGATGCATTAACGCTATGCTGTAGGCATGTACATAAGACCATTACATGATGTCTATAATTAACAAATTAATATGACATTACATTCCATTCTCCACCAAAAGGGTGGATGTCATGGTTTATCAAAACCACAGGCTCAAAATGGTGATTCACTGGAAAAGGTGGATGGCCAACAAGATCCATTTGGATCATCCCCCCCCCCCGAGGAAGCTATGGTCCCCATTGAGTCTAGTTCCCTTGGGAGATGGGGAGACTTCTGCTAAATATGAAGCTTGGTGTGTTGCTTGCCTTGCTGAAGAAGTTGTCATGCTTAGCTTATTGAAGATTTTCATGAACTTGTTGTTGGACGGGTTGAATTTGTTCAACCAATATAGCTGCATGATCTACCTGATCATGCAAGGACTTTTTCGGTGAAGATGAAACATGAAGAGTATGAAGGGTTTTGTTATAAACTTGCTTGATTGGGTAGTGTGGAGGCACCCCCATAGGTGTAATAAGAACATCTTGGTACTCTTCTATAATCTTGTCGATCTGCTTCTAATGGATAGAAAGGTATTGGTTTAAGGTTGCAGTGGTTGAGGTGTCCTTTTGTTCACCTTCTGATCGGATTGTGAAGAGGATAAAATTTTCAGTATGAGAGATTAATTTGTGGCATTGTTTTGGTGGGACAATAGTTGAAACTACCTATGGTATCTTGTATAGTTGACCACCCAGAGTAACAATGAGGCTACGGGGTCGAGACTCCTAAATAGAATGACACCTCCACATATATGGTTGGCCTAATAGAACATCACGGACTTCTAGTGGGGAAACATCACATAATACCTAATCCTTGAAGGGATTTATGTCTTAGGGCATGCGACATTGTTGGTTGCATAAATATCTTGGCCCTGGCGAAGCCACCCGATGTTGTATGGATGCAGGTGTGGTGTTGTTGGAAAATCCAACTGCTTGACAACCTCTGCTAAGATGATGTTATTTTGGCTTCCGATATCAACAATAAAATACAGTGGGGTCCCCTTCACCCACATATGTGAATGGAAGAGTCGCTCCCCTTCCTTAGGATCCTCTTCTGGTTGGATTGTTGTAGTTGCGACATTAGCAGTGGGTTTTGTATCAATGATATGTCTCCTTTTATCATTTTCTGAATCATGGTCCAAGTCTGGGTTTGGATATTTATCTTTGAGCTTGGCCACTAATGACTGTATTGAGAAACATTCATCAGTGTTATGCCAAGGGATGTTGTTGAACTCACAACACTTTCCAGTGTCTTTCTTAGACTTCTCGTTATCCTTATTTTCCTGCATCTGGAGTTGGCTCTCTTGAGGTTGACCTTAATTGCTATGTCCTCCATTATGTGAGTTAGAGTTTCCTTTTCCATGATTCTCCCACTTACTCTACTACTTGAATTTATGCTCAATTTTGACTGCATATCAATAAGCAACTCCCAATGAGGAGATGTCCAGAAAATGCATCTTTGTTTGAATGTACTAGTGTATACCATTGAGATACTTCAAAACYAGGTGTCGCTCAAAGTATTTGATACCCAACTTTGAGCACAAGGTATGAAAGATGTTGGTGTACTCYGACATCGTCTGATCTCTTTTCTAATGCAGAGYTGTCCATATCATGTATTGGTCATCATAGTTTCCAACAGSGTAGAACTCCTCCTTTAGGGAAAATACAAAGGYCGCCCAAGTGGGTTCTCTCCCAAATAGTGTAGATTCATCCGCGGTGTACCTCTCCCAGTAACCTTCCCACCAAGCTTTGACATAGGGAAGGGATTTAAGGAGTGCGAAGGTGATATTTTCACTGTCAATTTTTTTTTGGACAGAGTAATAACCTTCTAGAATATTCAACCATTTTTCTAGAGCATCCACATCTATCTGGCATTCAAATAAGGGGATATCAAAATTGACGTGTACCTTGAAGGGTATCACACTTGTGAAATGATTTCTTCTTGAAGATGCCTCAACTGTCTCCATTGGTAGTCTTCGAAGGATTTGAGTGAAGTTGTCCATCATCTCGTTCCTTTGTCGCATGAGGGCTTCCTCAAGCAATGTCTTAAAAGGATCTCCTTCTTTGTCATCTATATTTTCTTCTGCCATGGGAGGTCACTTGGGCTAGCGAGAGTGGTTGTCCTCAAGAGAAACTAGATCGAGACCCAAATCTCTATACCCTAACCTCATCGAGGACTTGCTCTAAGAAATGACAAGGAGTAGATTGCTCTGATACCATTGGTCCAGACTATTTTGAGAACGACATGAAGGAAGGAATATAACCAAGATATAACAATGAAATACACAAAAACATAGAATAGAACACATAAATACAGTGAAACCCAACTTCTATTACTGAATAAGATAGAAAAAAATTATAGAACACAAACTGGAAAAGTGGGGTAGTGTATCTCTATACGCTTCACTCAGAAGAAGCTTTACATCACACTCTATTGCATTCTTAAAGGGCCTCCTTCACCTTAATTATGTATGAGAGAGTGAGAGGAGAACAATTTACATGATGCATGTGGGATAAATTGGACTAAGTTTATAAAATTCCATAGGCATGTAAAATACTAGGACTTCCCGGGCGGTCACCCATCCCAGTACTACTCTAGCCCGAGCACACTTAAATGTGAATTTCTAATGGGATATTCTACATTAAATATATTTTGTAGGCATGTACATAAGACAATTACATGATGTCTGTAATTAACAGATGAATATGAAATTACATTCCATTCTCCACCAAAAGGGTGAATGTCATGGTTTATCAAAACCACGGGCTCAAAATGATGATTCAGTGGAAAAGGTGGATGTCCACCAAGATCCATCTGGATCAAATGAAGATGGTTAATTTATTTTGTGGGAGATTAGGGGCCAATGAAAATGTGGAAACACATGCAACATAACTAACTATGAAATATGTGAATAGTCAGGGGTCTACAGGTATAATCCAACAAGATGATGAGAAGAAGTACAAGGTTCATTCTCTTGAGATGAAAACTATTCATACTCCTATCCTATGGTTAAAAAAAACATGGGTGTCGATTTGAAAGGGGATATAAAATCCAAAACAACCCATGGGGGTGGAATACTACTAAGTAACAACAATCAAATGCATGTGGAACTAGGTGAAGTTGTTGTATAATCGGAAAAGGGAACCCTAGATGAATATGTGGGGGGATAACATTGGTGAATGCAACTAGCTTAGAGGGATTGATCAACATGTCAGTTTGAAGAAGTATATAGTAAATAGGTAGGATAAATATCCTTGATATGTGAGAGACAAAGAGACCCTCCTAACAAGTTCCTACACACATGAATCCCAATACCTAAAGTGAAAATACCTGATAGCAATGATTATGATAAGACACATAGAATAAAAATAAAAGAGTGGCAGTGAGATAGCGTACATGTTAAGTAGGTGGTGATATGAGGGGTCTCAAGGAATTTTTTATAGAAACTAAATGGACCATACCATTGTGAATGGGGTAAGATGGTGATCCCAATGACACAATTTGTTTTTGAAAATAGAGCTTCTAAGCTCCTGTACTAAATTGAGGAACATGGTTACAGGGACATATAAAACATGAGTGGCACCCACAATGAAAACTCATTTGTACTTGTGTCTATATGGACATGAGATTGTGGGGCCCATGATTTTCTAGATTTAGTCTCACATGCCTCAGTGAGCATATTTTGATTGCAAGAGACCTAGGTAAGTGGTCCTAACTCAATCATTCCATTTATGCATTCAATTTTTAGTGTGGGTGTGTGTGAAAGGGACATATGACCCCTTTTTGGAGGTGACCATATGATTTGTATAGGTAATCATAATATGGTCATGCACATTTTCATGAATGTTTTCCAGACTCCCGTACCAGACTATCTGACAATGAGATGTGTAGTTACACAGATCATTGCATGATTGTTATCTGATCATTCTTGCAATTAGTGTGACTAATTAGATAATTGTCGTGTGAATGGTTTTTTCAACTATTAGTTGAACAGTCACATGAATGGTGCATTATTTAGATAAGAGGTGCATGAAGAATGTTTGCGTGACTATCTATGGTACATTCATGCAAACTGTGAAAATCGATTGAGAAACATATTTTGAATTTTGATGAGATGATCATTTTTTGGCATACACTTGTTAGGTTGTGGTTGTAGGGAATATTTGAGAGCCATTCCTATGCATTGGTGAGAGTAAGACTACAAGGGTTTTCATATCTATATTAGAGCATACTTGACAACGTAACATATCCTGGGTAGTTTTGGATTACTCAAATATTTTGAGTGTCTATATTTTGGCCCTAATGAAGGGCTATTTTAAGAGATTGTGCAAATTTGGAATCCGGAGGAGGACTATTTTATGGTGAGAGGTCACCCACTGACCTTGAGGTCACTAACATGTATATACTTCCCAACAATTTTTTTGATTCAAGTTGAGATGCCAACATTACGACCTCGACAGGATGATGGGGGGTCGATAGGCTAGTTAGTGGCGCAGTACTATATGGGTCCCGAGGGGTGAGGGGGTGGATCAATCTATATACCATCTATTCAAAGATTTAGTAACCAAAGAAATGGCCACAATAATATTCCTTATCTATGGGTCATTGGGGGTGCACCATATCATAGGGGGCCTGATGTTGATTGTGGAGTAGGTGCTCCATGGGAGGTTATTTGGGTGGGCCTTTTTATGAGAGAGGAAATGGTGTTGTAGTTGACACGATAATATACCTGTGGGGGAGGGGATTTCACGTTTGGTTTGGTGATTTGATGAATATTATATGAGCGAGTGATCCAAATGTGACCATGGTAGGATATTTGATTAGGTGGTGTACAAGAGCTCTAGATGCATCAATGGGGAGAGTGTAACACACCCAATATCTTAACTGGGTTTTAAGAAATGGGGCATACAAAATTTTCCTTCCTTAATCATCCAGAAACCTCTTTTCGGGACCTCCAACACCTTCTTCTTGTCACAATATTTCCAACCATTGCTATCATATCCAAATCTGAGATTATTTAGAAAAGGGCCACATGTAACCCACGTGATTCTGTATCCTATCCATCATCCCAAGTTCCTCGAAGTGCCAAAGCTTCCAGTGCTCCAACACCTATAGAAGGAACCCATACACCAATAATCCGACAACGGATATCCCTCCATGTCAACTCATATGCTTAAGGTAAAAGTTTGGTGTTTGGTGCTTCATCACTGAGCACCTCATTTATGTTTATGCATGCATATCCTCCAGAGTCTTGAACTTCCAGAGTTCTGAAATGCTGCCATGTAGCTCGGGCCTTAGGCCCCTTTCAAATTACCTTTGACACCATGCTCCAAATCTCTGGAGTCCTGAAGTCTCGGACTCCCGAAGGGTCCCCACCTACACATGGTGATGCAGTATACATAGGGACATATATA
>SNQJ01S0021967.1:27807-39678 GCA_010110895.2 Picea sitchensis
TCCCACTAGTTTCAACGGTCCAGATTAACTTTGTGACTTAGCCATTCAGGAGTTTCGGTGCTAGACCATTCCTATTCTCCTGAAGTAACATTTCTTCAAAGAGCTTTACGCTTCCCTTCCTACATCTGATCTAATGGCTTAGATAGATCTACCTTGGATCCCTAGATCGACGACCATCGTTGATTCATGACTTTGACCTTTGAATATTTTTTAGGGTTGTGGGGTCACAAGTTCTGAAGTCCCGAAAGAGCTAGATCCTTTCGGACTAGCACAGGGTTCCTAGGCCTTGGTCACATGGGTCCTTTGGGAAAGCTTATGGGCTAGGCGCAAATCCTTTTTTTCCACCAATGGGTTAAGAACATGAGCATGAGTCCTCGACCAGATGGATGGTTAATATCAAGGAAAACACCCTTCTCCCTTCAAGTTGAGCTTGACATTTCCGCTAAGGTAAACTTCAAAGGGTCGGCAGGACTTAGAAGTTTCAGTCAATCCTACCTCGACTCTCTTGCAGAATCACATTCCATAACTCTCTAATGGCTAGACTGAGATAAGTAGAAGGCCATGTAAATATAAAAATTTATAGAAGAAAATGAGCATTTCTAATAATTGTTCAAACACTGTAAAACTTAACCATAAACACAGACATTCAATCATCACATCCATTGTACCAAACAAAGAATGAAACTACTTATCTATTACAGTTGGTCACCAACTAACTGACTCTAGGTGTTCACCTCTCCACCTAATGATAGGCTGAGAGGAATTCATTCTTAGTGCTTTGGACACCCCTGTGCCAAGCCATGATATCACCAAGGAACTCTCACAGTTTCTCAGGGATTCTTTCTCCATGTCATCTTTTCTGAGGTTTTGGTCTCTACAATTCTCAGAGATCTCTTTCTCTATCACGGCCTCGGCAAGGTTTATCATATGCTCCCCTCAGCATCAATATCACGACCTTCTATTCATCATCCACTAGAGAGCTCTGTGCATTCTCGTCTTCTCGATTATCTGCATGGGTCTATCCCCTTTCACGCACATCCTTATCGAGAAGGTTCTTCCTTGTTCTATCATGTTCCTTCTGTTATAAGGAAACTCGAGTCATCCTGGTCGACTAGAACTAGTGGTACTTCGGGATAACATTATTCAGTTAGACCATGCTTCCATTCATGGGGGTGGTTGATGGTTCAACCACTGGTCCTTTCCTTTATTAATTGATTCCTTTCCTTGGGATCCAGAGAGGGTTTGTTATTCCCAACAAGGGGAAATTTYAGGTCATACACCTAATAAACCTTCTCCATAGTTTTCCTCACTCTTTCCTCTAGTGATATCATGGCTAGTACTTCAAGGCTTCACCCCCACAGTCAGTCGTTGGAAAACTAGAAAAAATACATTCACATTGTCTCCATGSCATTGCATGATAATATTAATTAATGATTAATTACAAGCAGGGGGGAATAGGGGTGTTACAATCCCCTCCCCCTTAAAATGGAACATTTTCCTTAGTGTTCTTCCTCAATGACACCTTTCATGTCTTTCTCATTCAGATAATTCATAAGTCTTGACCCTCTTTCTTGTTCAGGTTCCTTCTGGAATCTTAATCTTCGTCACATGTCTTCAATAAATATTGGATGACAAGCACATTAACCATAGTTTCATGTGAAAATATTTTATTGTTGCATAAAATTCAAGAAAATTTCATAACTTAGCACAATACTCATCCGTGCAGTTTGTGGATTTGTATCCACATGGTTATCTTGTAATCTGGGCTCACTGTTTTTCCTATAAAAACCCCTTGTGTGGATGATTCCAATTAATAGTGTATAAGTATTATCAAAGTATTCTCTTCCTTGTGGTCACTCATCCTCTAGGCCCAGGATCAGGCAACCCCTTCTCTGTTGTATAGTTCCTTAAGTGATCCATCTTTCCTTGCCAATTTTTTCTTGCACAAGAATAATTTTAGATACTTCATTGAGCCTTACAGTCGAGGCATCCCTCAGAATTTCTCTACCGAGGCGTCCCTTTATCTTGTGTTACCACAACACATCATGTTTCAGGAGATCATGGCTTACCACAGGGTTCTCATGGCTCAGTAGTATCCATATTTCATGCTTTCCATCTTGATAGCCTTCATCTGTCCTTTTTGGATAGATCCTGTCTTTTCACCTGTATCACAGGTGTGCAGAAATTTATGAGATATCATCATAAATTTTAAATTTCAGAATTCTATTGCAAATTTGTCACCCACAGATTTTTTTGTTCCCTTATTTAATTTCATATATGTTCCACACAAAGACCATATCCACAAATTTGGAACTTTCCTTCCCATAGTATTTTGGCTCAGCATGCAATTGGTATTCCTTTTGGACTTACAACACTACCATACCCAAGACCTTTTTCTTCCTTCAATTCATTATTTAAACAACCAAATGAATTCTAAGTTTCTCATGTATATATATATATATATATTCTCACAAAATATTTAAAATGTCATCAAAAAAATTTCTTAACTTGTGCATTCTAACAGTTGCATCACATCTATATAAACATGAAAGGAAACATGCAAACATGCATTTCCTTTAAGAAATCCCATGCAATGCACTAACTATGAGCACATTTATTCCCAATCTCCCTAGATTGGTTATCGTACCCATGGTACTCTTTGCTCCTGCAATTTTCTTGCAAGGGTTATAACCCATCCTTGATTGGCATAGACTTCCTCTGCTTAAGGTTTTCCATAATTGACAAATGATATTCTCAACAACTCTAATTTATTTCTACACATGTCATACATCATGATTATATTAATTGGCATGTAAAGTAAAAATGTATGTATCATTTCAACAAACATTTTCATATATATCCTAGCATATCCTTATGCACTTCTTCATGTTATCCTTAATGTTTCCATGAATGAAACACAAACAATGTTCAATTTTTTCTACAACCATGCAACCATAATCACTATGATGTCAAAGCACTTACCTATATTAGTAAATCAATCTCTCGTACCATAGAGATATAATAAAAAACTAGGAAGGAGTCAAGGAACTCTTCCTTGGTCCAACTTCTTCTACATAGCCCTGGAATTTTAGTCCAACTGATTTATTCCAAGGCCTCACTGCCTTTACTTAATATGGCTTACCCAAGCATATTCAATTAAACATACTCATTTATTCATTCTCTCTTCCTATTCAATCACTAACATGATCGAATTCTCTTCATCGTTTTGTTGGCCCTTTTCCCATAGAATCAGTCCCCGCGACCACAGTATAACATATAGTGCTAACCTCTATCTTCTTGGACTGGCCCGGAGGAACTTTTTTTTCTCTCGATGCGACCAAGAGCTATGACCTCGACTCTATTATTTTTAGCTGCTATCCTTTTATCTCCCTTATCCAGGCCCTATGATCATGGCTTAATCCCTTGTCAGTTGATCAATAGTGTAGATATTTCCTCCCCCAGATCTGACGACTACAAGGGATTGAAGAACCTTAACTAGATCGTAGTTTAACTCTCCTCCTGATCTCCACAATGGGAGATTCTCGTCGGTAATGGAAACGACTTGAGCCATTGATCTTTTTACCTTTCAATATCAACGATCTTGGTTGATTGCAGAACGTGAACTAGTACGTCTGTTAGTTTCACCTTCACGTCCCGCAATGGTCCTTGAACATCGATCTAATAGAATGACTAGTGTTTGATCTGTCAACTCTAGTGGATTCTTAAGTCGATCTGATGAATGGGATCAGTTTTCCCTCCGATGAATGACTCACATTCACCTCCTCTATTAGGTTCTTGATTAACCTTATTTGATCATGGTTTTCCTCCTCGATCTTCACAATCTTGATCTGTAGCTTATCGAAGAGATTTCTACAATATTGTGCCTACAGTCTATCTAAATGAGATTTCTAACCTTGATTTGGGGACAGAAAACATTTTTCTTCAAAATGTAATCCAGGATTCTTATATATATATATATATATATATATATATATACCAGCTTATAGCTCGCTGCTTAATTCTTAGTAGTCATTAAGGTTGTGACTATGTTCTCCTGATAGAGTCTTCACACAATTCCTCCATAGAGAACTCCCTCTGCATGCAACTTTCTTATTGCATATCCATCACTATCTGTGATGGCCTCAACCTTGAGTTAACTTCAATTGTTTATAAAATATTCCATAAAGAACATAAACATGCATCTTTTTCATGCATCCAAGTTATGTACCCACAAATATTCTGGTTTTGTTAACTTACATCCATGGTGTACTTAATCGTATGCATAATCATAAGCCTGTGTGTAGCTACCATAAGTATATTTCACAGCCCACCTACATTTCTATTTTAAAATCAGTCAACTCATGATTATTCACAATCATTTTCATGTGACCCTCAAAGGCATAATCATTTTCCTCTTATCATGACAACGAATAATCCTTGCTCGTTCACTCTTTCATCTATTTATACTAGTATTTCTTGAGGGAATGCAACACATTCCCCTTAAACTATCATTCAAAACAGAACTTTCATGACTCTTCAGAATGGAGTCAACCATGCATCCATGGTATTCACTTAATCTTGGCAAGTGAAATTCTTGCCTTAGATATCACTCATCAAAGAAGTCATGTTGTGCCTTTAGTACACCTCTACTCTTACATCATACATGTGCATCACTTGCACATTTAATATCTTTCATACCTACTTGGTATTAATATCAATATTTTTGTCAAGAAGCCTCACAATGCATTAACCCGTGCATTCAAACACATACAAACCTAGCCAAACATTCATCATGCAAGCTCATTGCTTGCACCCTTTCCATGTCATACATGCACATGTACATATCAGACTTCCAGTTCCTCCTCCAAGTATATTGTTGACATCCTTATGAAAAGCCTCATAGGAACACTCAACACCGATCCTCCCCCTCAGTTTAGAGCTTGCAGTTATTCAAATGATATCCACTTGGCAGTTTAACAGACATAGTCATAATTATGTTTCCCTTTCTATGTGATAACAACTAGTAAGAAAACACCCCTGCCTCAACTTTTCATGAAAACATTATCCACTCATAAATAAAGTCAGGGAAATTATAACCATGCCCAAGGTAATAAAACAACCAATATAGATTCCAAATGGTCTTGATCAACAGACCTTATGATCAAAGAAATCCTTTTTTAGATTCCCTTTACTAGGGTCCAACTATATCTATATGGCTACCATCCACCACTAGATGTCAATATGAGCCATTGGGATTCAAGAAGTTCCCCAACACTTCCTTTACCACATTCAGGATCAACCTTAAATCAACCATTTCACCTTATTTATAATAAATTTTAATTTCTAATAACATTTGGATAATTCCCTTAAATCCCAAATACAATTTTGAATTATGTTACTTACTAAGTATTCTAGTTCAGAATTCCAGAGTATATTTAGTTCATAATCAGTCTTAATCATTAAAGCGATAATTCTTCCTTCTGTTCAGAAACAGTCAAGGACAGATATCACTCTCCTCCTCCTACAAGAATTATGGCATATTATTTTCCTATCCACCAAGCAAGGGAGGTTGTTGTGATTTTTCACTCAATCACTATATTTCTACAACTTTGTTTATCATCTTGATTAGAAAAACCATGCCCAACAATTCCTGTACCCAGAAACAAAATTTGTTTCTCAGTTCCCTTTGAAACCCAAGAGTTGTGCATGCTCTCCCTTTTGAGAGAATGGTCACCATACTCATTCCTCTAATCGTGAGGGATTATACACATATAGAAGGTTTAATCCTTCGTTAAAGAAGTAATTATTACTAATACAGATCCTTTCAATCCATTCACATCTAAGTCTTGCTATTATTTCCCATTAATATAATCCCACTCCTGTAGGATCAGCTATCATTTCCCAAAGAAATGATAGGCTTCCTTTGCCACAGACTAGCATGATTCAATCTCATTATGTAAGATCCCAATTGTATTTTAATCTACATCCTTCTACTGAAGGAACTTATGCTCCACATGCTCATCTTAGCCTTAGTAACCTAATATTCTCCACAAGCTCATCTTATACTTGGTAACCTAATCTTATGACTATACAACAACATGTACAATTGCACAATGAAGTCATCTTCTTTATTTGGAAACACTAGCAACAAACAATGCATATTTCCAAAACATCTATAAACAACAACATGTTTCATTCCTCTCTTTGGTGGAGGTTTGACTAAATATCTTAGGAATATGATAATATAGGGTGTTACCCCTTAAGGTCCTCCAATTATATTTTCATACGAGTCATGCATGAGCCCAAGTAGGACAAGTGTTGTTTCCATGCTCTAATACCAATTTGTAACACACCCAATCTCTTAACTGGATTTCTAAGAAATGGGGCATAAATTTTTTACCTTCCTTAATCATCCTAGAACCTCTTTCCAAGAACTCCAACACATTATTCTCATCATGAGCTTTCCAACCATTGATATCAAGTCCAAATACGAGTTCTATACTAGGAGCTACGTCCTTCGAGAGCTCCTCGGGTGTCTTTAGACAAGGGGCACATGGCATACACGTGAGTCTATCTCATATCCATCATCCCGAGTTCCCCTAAGTCCGGAAGCTTCCATCGCTCCTACACCTATGCCAGGAACCCATCCACCAATAATCCGATGATGAATATCCCTCTATGTCAATGCATATGCTTAAGGGATAAGTTTAGAATTTTGTTCTTCAGCACTAAGCTCCCCCTTTTTGTTTACGCACGCATATCCTTCGGAGTCCAGAACTCCCTGAGTTCTGAAATGATGTCACATAGCTTGGTCCTTGGGCCCCTTTCAAATTACCTTTGACACCACACTCCAAACCTATGGAGTCCTGAAGTCTCGAACTCCCAAAGGGTCCCCACCTACATGTGGTGACATGATATACATAGGGACAGGTACAAATGGGTCCGGCCCTTCGACGAACCTAGTTCCAATGCTCCATCCTCTCAATATTTTTGAAGTCCCATAAGCTTGCCACATAGCTTCGAACATCAATCCTTTTGGTCTCTCTGTGATGCTACACTCCAAATCCTTCAGAGTCCCGAAGTCTTAGACTCCCGGAGTCTCGGTTACATCACCAATCACTTTGGCCAAGTGACACATACTAGAGGCTGAAACGTGGTGAGGGTTAGGGGTGACACATGTCCTCATTATGGGATAAAAAATTTCATTCCCTAATAGACACAATGGGTATGTGAATCAACCAAAACTGGGTGACATGTGGCACACGTAATGCGGGTCCATGCCACATTGGATGAAATCATCTAGCCACGTCATCATAGACTGATAAATGCTTATTCCTTCTATCTAACGGTATGTAAGATTCCATGTAGATACATAGATCTAGGGTTCTCATTACTTCGTGGCTCTGGATTCAGAGCTTACCGAATCCCCTTGACGTAAACCCTTGAATATCTAAGTATCCAGACTCTCGAATTTGGTGCATGAGTCATCTTCCTATCAACGACCAAGATCTATTTCGGCGTTCGCAACTTCGACAGTTCTCATACCTTGAAAACCTTTGGCCAAATTCCTCTGGAGTATGAAGTTTCCAGACCAAGGGATCAATTTCCACATACCCATTCATCTAATGGTCCTCATCACTTCATCAATTCATCATTCGGGAGTTCGACGTGTATCTCCCAAATTTCCTTCCAGACCATGGTAAATCTATTTCCATGTGTACCTATCATCTACGACCATGGTTTACTCCAGCTTACATACCTTCAGGGAAAACTTGCATGTCTGTAAATCACTTAATACATGGACTCTCAGATAACCGTGGATATGTGGAAACGTGTCCCACCAATTTCAATGGTCCATATTAACTCTGGAACTCTATCATTCAGGAGTTTCAGTGCTAGACCATTCCTATTCTCTCGAAGTAACACTTCGTCGAAGTGCTTAACACTTCCCTTCCTATATCCTATCTAACGGTTGAGAGAGATATACCTTGGATACCCAGATCGACGACCCTCATCGATTCACGACTTCGACCTTTCGTCATTTTCGAGGGTTGTGGGGTCACAAGTCACGAAGTCCCAAAAGAGCTAGCTCCTTTCAGACTAGCGCAGGGTTCCTAGGCCCTGGTCACATGGGTCCTCTGGGAAATCTTATGAGCTAGGCACAAATCCTTTTTCTCCACCAATGGGTTAAGAACATGGGCATGAGCCCTCGACGATATGGATGGTTAGTCTGAAGGAAAATGCCTTTCTCCCATCAAGTTGAGCTTGAAATTTCCGCTAACGTAACCTTCAAAGGGTCGACAGGACTTAGACGTTTCAGTCAATCATACCCTTACTCTCCTGCAGACTCACATTCCATAAATATCTAACGGCCATAATAAGATAAGTAGAATTCCATGTAAATATAGTAGTTTACCGAAGAAAATGAGAATTTCTAGTAACTATTCAAACACTGTAAAACTTAACCATAAACACAAACATTCATTCATCACATCCATTGTACTACACAGAGCATGAAAATACTTATCTATTACAGTTGGTCACCAACTGACTGACTGTGGGTGTTCGCCTCTCCAACCAAGAATAGGCTCAGAGGAATTCATTCTTAGCACTCTAGCCACCCCCATGCCAAGCCATGATATCACCAGGGAACTCTCACTGTGTCTCAAGGATTCTTTCTCCATATCAACTTCTGCAGAGGKTTTGTTTTCTGCAATTCTCAGAGATCTCTTTCTCTATCACRGCCTTGACAAGGTTTATTAGATGATCCCATCAGCATCAAGCTCACGGCCTTCTTCTCATMAYGCACTGAAGATATCTGTGTCTTCTCCTCTTCTTGACTGTCTGCATGGGTCTATCCCCTTACTCGCACACCCTTCTCGGGGAGGTTCTTCCTTGTTCTATCCTATACCTTCCATCAGAAGGAAACTTGGGTCATCCCGATCTTCTAGACCCAGTGGTAGCTCGAGATGAAATTATTCAGTCAGACCATTCTTCCATTCACGGGGATGGTTGATGGTTCAACCACCGCTTCTTTCCTTCATTAACTGATTCATGTCCTTGGGATTTGGAGAGGGTTTGTTATTCCAAACAAGTGGAAATTTGGGGTCATACACCTAATGAACATTATCCATAGTTTTCTTCACTCTTTCCTCTAGTGATATCATGGCCAGTACTTCAATGCTTCACCCCCACAGTCATTCGTTGGAAACATAGACAAAATACATTCACATAATTCACATGCCATCACATGAATCTTAATTAATGATTAATTACAAGCAGGGGGAACAGGGGTGTTACAGAGAGGCATTGAAGATACTGAGTGTAGGAGATATATTCACTCCCAAGTTTCATAATCAGTGGTGGAGCTATGCTATCCCTATGCTAGGATGTACTATTGTAGTGACCTTTACATGGTGATGCCCCCAGGAGAGTAGTAGAGCCTCCTAGGTGAGTTTTGTGATGTTTTTAGTATTATGTACTAGTGATTCTATATTTTGGTTTTATATTCACAAAGGATTAATGGGTCCCCTATTTGTGTGTGCCAATGTAGGGATAAGAAGATAGGATTTGTCTAGGTACATCTCGGTTATAGTGTTGAGGATGTTGACAATCATCTGAGTGGATCATAATGTGAATGAGGGGACATGGATGCGGCAGGGGCATCATGCACATGAAGTAGGGCCATCAATATGGAGGCCATTGGTGGACCCTGTAGTAGAGGTAGCATGGATGAATATAAAAAATCTTTGATGGTAACTGGTTGATTTGTGGCAGTGATTTGATGTGTCTTTGAGAGAGGTCCCAGGGGAAGATTTGGTCGATCTTAGGGATTCCACAAGGAACCTCTGTGTCGGGATTACTACAGAGTGGTGCCTGCTATTTATGTGAGTCACTATAGTTGGGACTATAGTTGGGGAGCGACAAGGGTAGTCAAACAAGAGGGCCAAAGGACTATTGACATGTTTTTAGACAGAGGCAGAGTATGCGTTTATGTCATTGATGGTGAATATCAACACGATCAATAGCGTAGCGATAATGGTAAGATCAACAGTGTAAGCTCAGAAGGAGGAAACAGTCAAAGAACGACAAAGGTTTGCACGATTAGTAGCGTAGCGATAATGGCAAGATCAACAGTGTAATCTCAGAAGGAGGAAAATAGTCAAATCACGACAAAGGTTTCATTTCGGAGTTTCGCAGATCGGGAAATCCAAAGCAAAGAGGTTCGAACTCGCGATATGTAAAATCACGATAACAATCCTGACCGTTGGATTCATAGGACACGTGGCAAGCGATTGGAATTTTTCTAACTTTCACATTGGAGGAGTCAACGGAGCATGGTGTGGGAACTCGCGATATGCAAAATCGTGATAACAATCTTGATCGTTGGAGTCATAGGACACGTGGCAAGCGATTGGAATTTTGCTAACTTGCACATTGGAGGAGTCAACGGAGCATGGTGTGGGAACTTGCGATATGAGAGATCGTGATGAGATCTGGACCATCATATCATTGGAGATATCGATCATTTATCAGGCTCGATGAAGTTCATAAGTTCGTGAAATACGAAGCGCCTTTTGGTGCAGCTAGTGGTCACCGTCGATGGTCACGTGAGGGGAAGATTCTAGCGGTTTTAAGCTCCATCTCGGAATCTCGGAGATTGTGACTTGGAGTATCGAGACCCTTCATCACATGAATCATGATATGCGAGATTGCGATGAGATCTAGACCGTCGGATCATTGGAGATCTTGACCGTTGATCAGGCTCGATGAAGTTCATAAGTTCATGAAATATGAAGCATCTTTTGGTGCAGCCTGTGGTCACCACCAGAGGTCACGTGAGGGGAAGAAGCTAGTGGTGTTAAGCTCCATCTTGGAGTCTTGGCGATTGCGACTTGGAGTATCGAGACCCTTCATCACAGGAATCGCGATATGTGAGATCGCAATGAGATCTGGACCATCGGATCATTGGAGATATCGACCGTTGATCAGGCTCGATGAAGTTCATAAGTTTTCGAAATACAAAGCACCTTTTGGCGCAGCCTGTGGTCACCGTCGGTGGTCACGTGAGGGGAAGAATCTAGCGGTGCTAAGTTCCATCTCATAGTTTCGACGATCGCGACTTGGAGTGTCGAGACCCTTCTTCATAGGAATGTCGAAATGCGAAATCATGAAATTCAAAGTCTGTTTAGCACTCAGTCACAGCTAGTGGGCATATGATATAAACGTGAAATCCTGTGGATTTAATCCAACGGTGTTGGTTAATTGGAAACTTGATTGAAGGGTTATTGTTTCACCTCACAGTTAATCGTTCAATTATGATTTAGTTAGCATAACCAAATCATGGTTCTTGGACGGTTGGCGATTCAGTTGCTAATGCATTTTCTTGGAGATTCAATGTGTAACTGAATAGGTGGTATAAGATAAAATGGAAACGCAATTACTGTGGAAGGTTGTTTGTTCTGAATGAAAAAATGAGTTGAACTGTAATAAAGGGAAAATTACAGTATGCGCAGTGTGAGATAAAACTCAGAGATGAGTAACAGATGAGGAATAGACAGAAGCAAGAGCAGAATTGCAAAACAGCTTGAAGCAAGAGAAGAATTGCAGAAAAACTTTAAGCATAGAAGAATTGCAGAATAGACAGAGGAAGAGAACAATTGTTGAACAGTTAGAAGCAAACCAGAATTACAGAACAGAGAACAAGTGGTAAGAATCGATTTATCTGTGTTGTTGGTTATTCAATCATTTATTTATAATCAGGGAGCTAGGGTGGAGCTAGGGAGGACTGTTGTCCTCTGATATTCAAGTTGGTGCTTGAATATTGGAAGTTCTATCTTCCATCTAGTTGTAGCTAGAAAAACAGGGTGG
>SNQJ01S0021967.1:70382-85339 GCA_010110895.2 Picea sitchensis
CTCACGAACAAAACTCTAACTACCGGCCCTTTCGGAACCACCTGCGAAAAAGATGAAGTCTCACCCGAGGTAGAGGCAAGGGTGGTTGCAGGACTCAAATGTCTGCAACCTTAGCTAGGACATAGATCTGTAATTCTAACACTTAGCAAAGCATTCAGAAGTTAACATTCATCTATATCCAGTCTTAGTTACAGCGCAATTAAACCCTGGCAACAGATCAACGCAGTATTCTTACAGATCCAATAGATTCAAGCACTAAGCATACCAATAGAGATCAGATTTAGCATCCATTCACATTATTCAACACTAAGGTATCATATCAGATTCATCTATCACCTAACATCGCAATAAGCATCAAATCACATAAACAAAAGAACAACCAAAAGCACAAAGCATTCACAACACAGCATGTACGTGGTTCACCTCCACCCTAGGGCTACGTCCACCAACTCTTCGTCTTCTTTATTAGCTTCTTCAATCAGTTACATGCACAGAGCCTCAAAAACCCTACTTCGCAAAGGGAAAGACATCAGTGCAACTCGCTAGATCCTCCTTCCCTGAGTGGATCTAAGAACACAGCCTTCCATAGTCTCTTACAATGGCTTGCACTTAGGTCTGCAAGTCTCACACAGTATGCACAAAGAAATTACAACTTTTGATCACACAGATCCAACTCTAGCACTTAGCCATTTCTTTTAGCACTTAACACACTGGCTCTTTCTTACATCACCTAGCTATCTATTTATACATACAAAATTGGGCCTAAATATGGGTAAACCCATGGGCCGACATCCCATATCCATTACATAATCCTGAATCCGAAAAATGGGCCCTAAAAGGGGCCGGGATCCTGCGATCTCTGCTTCGACTTGTGCTCCGCCTTCGACAACCTATCGAAGTCCCAAAATAGGTCAAAAGTGACCAAAGATCCTCAAAACTTGGTCAAGGGCCAACATGCCCCTAACACTCACCTGTGACTCGTCCCGAGTCACTCTAATCTGAATAGTTATGCTTCAAAATCCTCGAGCTTGGCTCAAACTGCTTCGACTTGTTGTTGTGCCACGACCTCCTGTTCAGTGAACTCTTGTATGACTGCTTCATTGACAGGTACCTCTAGGCGTTGTTCTGCTGCAGTGACTACTTGCTCTAGTTCCTCTCCTCGACCTTCGACTTCTGTGAACAATTGGTAAGACTTATCCTATATAGGTTGGAGCCTTTGAGTCACTTCCATGACTTTTCTCTGGATAGTGTAGACCTATTGTTGGGCAGTGCACTACTCCTGGGATCACTTCATTCTTTCTACAACTGGTAGGGGCTTCAACTGCGCCTGTATTGTCTCTGCTTGATACTTCGCCTCTTGGAGCTGCGACTCCAATGCCTTCAGTTTTGGATTCTCAGTGAGTTGCTCATAGGTCTGGGTACTGATATCAGTGAGTTTCTTACATTCCATGGTGAGGGATTTGATTCTCTCAATTGTTCTTCGAGCAG
This sequence comes from Picea sitchensis, assembly GCA_010110895.2. Lineage (NCBI taxonomy): Eukaryota > Viridiplantae > Streptophyta > Pinopsida > Pinales > Pinaceae > Picea > Picea sitchensis. The sequence continues at coordinate 71,871 of SNQJ01S0021967.1, forward strand.
TTGCTTCTCTTTGATCCCTCACATCATGCATGGTGTTGGGCACTGTGCGGAACTCTAAGTATACTATTTGTTGTTGTAGATGTTGGATATCTTCTACAAGTTGTTCTACTTGATGTGTGACTCGGTCTTCTACTTGTAGCTCTAATCCTATCAAAGAGCGGAGTGCTCTGTTGACTGCTTCCTTCACTTCGAGTTGCTCTGCGAGCAACTGTTCTTTTTCTTATTGCATCTGTACTTGCTCTTCTTCAAACTTTGCCTAGAGATCAACCTTCTCATGTTATGCAACTCTACGTTGTTCTACGATTACGTATTGCACTTGCTTTAGGGCCTGGGTGGCTTGTTTTGTTTCTTCTTGAGTGAGACGAAGGTGAGCTCCGACTGCATTAGCTAATCGGTGGAATTGGGCTGGTTCATCTCCCAACTCTGGTTCTTCTGATGGCAGGGGAGCAGTGGAGACTGCGCGACTGGAATGAAGGGCATGTTGTACCCCTTGGAGTTCGATCTCAATTCTATCATACATTTCCTCCTGCTTGGCTTCTTGTTTCTCTGCAATTCCCAGCGAAGTGTTGTTTAGAGCTGCGATGATGAAGTCAAAATCTTCGGCAGTAAGCACAGTCTTCATCTTGGTCGCAGTGGTTTTCAATTTCTTCTGGGAAGAAGGTTTCGGGGGAGAAACCTTCCTCTTCTTCAGGGGATCAACCTCATCTCTGGGCGATGTTACTTCGCCTTGCCTCTGTTCAGATCCCTGGTCGTTTATCTCTTATACTTCTTCATCAACCCCTCAGTCAGGTGATACTGAAGTAGTATTTCCTGAGGCACTGCTTAAATCTTGGACCTCTTCGGTCTTCTTCATTCTACTGGGCCCGGGTGTATCTTGTTCTTTATGCGTTATCTCTGGGTTGTCAGGGTCAGACATCTCTGCAGGGTCTATGGGAATAAGGAGGTCTTCGGAGCAGTCCTTAGTGATCTCCTCCAGGTCTTCTTTCGTGAGTTTGTAGTACAACTAAGGCTGCTCCTTATGTTCATTGGCTCGCGTTGTTATGTAGATGAAGTGTCGATCTGTGCAGAACTTCATCAGGGGTTGGAACCTTTGTAGGGTGTTCGGGGTCATGCAAGGTTCAACTTCGATGGATCTCTTCAGCTGAAGGTACTATGTATGGCAAAAACCGTTCAACTGCCACTATTTGTTCATATCACTTGAGTACCAAAGCATGGTAAAATTCGCAGCAAGCGGCTCGAACGGTTCAATATCCGAAAATTTCGCACCTTCCGACATCTCCCAGGCAACAAAGTCGATGAGGATCAGGAGCCAACTAAAATGAAACTCGTAGCTTTGATCTTGTGCTTCGTGACAGTCTAGTTCCAGCTGATTAACTAGGTAATTCACCCAGTTCATTTGCAGGCCTTCCACGCACTTCCCTGCGAGGTCAACGACAAAGCTTGTGACCTGCATAGGTATGTTCTTCCTTACTAACTTTTTGGCTATTAGCTGGAAGGCTAGGCGCACTACACCATTCTGGATGGAGGCTACCTTGTAGCCTCGCATTCCCTTTTCAACATCGTCGTATGTATATTTGATCTTCTGTGCTAGTGCGTGATCTGTGGCTTTTCCTAGATAGAACTCCTGTAGGTCAGGTCCTTGCATACTTAATCCGGTGATCCTATGGATCAACGTTGGATCGACTGTAATACGGTGGTCTAGCCATAAGTAACTGCCATGGTAACATGAAAGTAATAGCTCGACACATGCATTCACTTCTTGGTGTCTTTCGAAGTGTGGGATTTTCATTACATTGAGCAAGGTGGACTGCGCGAGGTTCATCATCCACGGCTGGGGGATTATCTTTGAATTCTCCCCCTTGATCCTAGTTAAGTATTTGTACAGGGCGTGCATGCTATAGTTCTTGCGATATCCGAGGTTGAAGTCACTGAACTTCAACATTGCAATCTTGTCCTGTTGCACGCAAACTGCGTGTATCCCCTTCGGGAGGTACGCAGTAACCATGGAGTACTCGAATTCTCTTGGCACGCTATCTCGACTCACCACACCAGCCAGAGGTGGGATGTAATCAGGCAATATGGTCGGGATCAGCTTCACATTTGTTAGGTCATCTCTGTGTTTGGTTCTCTTTTCTGCTAATGGTCGGGATGTTCTGACTCTGCGAGCAGTCGACGGAGAGGCTTGCACTCCTCTCATCGATGACGCTTGAATACATGCAGACATTGCTCTTTCAGACATTACTCTTTTAGTCATTAGGTTGATGAGAACTTCTTCGACAATTTTCTCTACAGCGCTAAGCTCGTCCAACATGCATGCTCATGGTTGAATATATCGGGTTCGAAGAGTAACTAGTCAATGGAACGGGATGGATGGAAATAACACAATTATCACTATGCAAAATAAACTAATCTGGGGGCTCAAATTCACGGTTAGAAAAAGTGTTCTCGTTGCATGGCATGACGGGATAAATAGATAACAAGGCAACGGATCTCTTGCAATGGGTGAGAAGCCTTCATTAACTTAGTTCCGTCCGTTATGGTGTGGTCCCAACGGTCTGGTGGCGAACTTTCTGATCATAAATGTATTTCTACCCGTTCGGGTCGTCGGTCTAACAATTATATTATCCCCAACGACTATATGGCATTTCCATGGTGAAGTGCCATGTGACACTGTTCTGATATCCCGACGAAGTTCCAATTTTGCAAATTTTCCTTCTGCGAAGTTTCATTTGGAGCTTTCTGTAACTTTTTGGTCTTAGCTCTCTTCCTACTTAGTTTTGGGGCCTTCTTTCCAGTGAGCTTCATCTCAGTATTCTTTTTTTCCATTCTGATTCTTATCTTCTTTTGGCAGAGTAACTTCGTGTTGTTGAGATTCTTTCCTAGAAATCAGGGGTAATACTTCATCTGTATCTAGAATAGGTGCTTCAGTCTTCTGCGGATATTCTAGTGTTCTTCCCACTTCGAGATCCAAGTTTATGGTTTTAAATATCTTCGCTTGGCTCTTTTGTTCTTCAATCAAGTGTGCGATCCTCCTAGTCATGAAATCTTTTAAATCTTTCTTCTTCTTCTCTAAGATTTCTTCTTCTTTCCTTCTGGCCTGATCTCCTTCAATCCAGGGTTTTCCTAGTAACATAGAAAATGGAGCATTGTTCTCAATAAATCTAACAACTTCAAATTATTCCTCTATCGAAGTGTCATGAGCAGTCATAAATAACTAGGTAAGCTTTCCACATAGGGTTATCAGTTTTCCTCTGAATAATCTTATTCCTCCCAATGAAGGAATCATAGCAGGCTTTCCTAGAATTTCCCAAGTTATTTCTGTCATAATATTCACCTTTGTTTCCTTATCCAGAACACAGTCAATGTCGAAGTATCCTATTCTTACTTCAATGCATTTTTTTCTTTGAAGATCTCTGATAAGATGATATGTTGATGGTCATTCAGGGTTTCTTGCATCTGTAGCAATACTTTTTCTGATTCTTTCTGGGGTTTTGTCATAATCTCAGTTGCTTGACCTTTCTTGTGGTCTCCTTGTCTCATATCCATCCTTTCAAGATTGGCAATCATTTTAGGGAAATCCAATACTTCATGGTCCATAGCTTTGCAACAGAGGCAACTAGGTCTTCTTCTAGGGAATTCCTTAGCGAGATGTCCTAGTTTTCTGCAACTGTAACAAAGAGTTAATTCTCTCTTTCTCTTAAATGATCCCCAACCTTTCATGTACTGCACACTAGGATCATGGTAGCTAACCTGCAAAAAATTATTTCTCGAATCCTGCATCCATTTGTTAGTCCAAACATTCTCTCTATGCATAGGTATAACATATCTTTCACTATTCTTATCAGATCTACTCATATCAAATCTTCTTTTATCTATTTGTGCCCTAGTTTTCAAGCTAGGACAAATCTTATCAAACATACCTAGATCCATACTTTAGAAACAAAAAATTCCACTAATATTATCTTCAGCAGAGCACAAAGCTTCCAGATCTAAAACTTTTCACTATTCTTACCTTTATCAGAGCATAGAGCTTGCAAATCTTACCTCTTTTCTTCAGATCTAACCCTTCTTGGCACAGATCTTCACAGATCAAGTAGAATACTATGCACTAGAGCGATAGATCTACGCATAAAGATTCTTTTTTCTTAGTTCCTAGAAATCACAGTTTCAAGTCAGATCTTTTCACAAAGCTTTTTCTTCCTTAGTTCCCAGCAATCACAGTTTCAAGTCCCGGCAACAGAACCATTTTTTGGCACAGGGGCAGACCCAGGGTTCAATGCTACAACAACACACCAACAAAACCCTAACTACCGGATCTTTCGGAAACACCTGCGAAGTAGATGAAGTCTCACCCGAGGTAGAGGTAGGGGTGGTTGTAAGACTGAGATGTCTGCAACCTTAGCTGGGAAACAAATCTATGATTCTAACACTAAAGCACTCAACAATTAACATTCATTTATATCTAGTCTTAGTTACAACGCAGTTAAACCCTAGCAACAGATCAACGCAGTATCCATACAGATCCAATAGATTCAAGAACTAAGCATACCAATAGAGATCAGATATAGCATTCATTCACATTATTCAGCACTAAGCTATCATATCAGATTCATCTAGATCACCTAACATTGCACTAAGCATCGAATTACATAAAGAAAAGAACAACCAAAAGCACAAAGCATTCACAACACAGCATGTACATGATTCACCCCCACCCTGGGGCTACGTCCACCAACTCTTTGTCTTCTTTATTATCTTCTTCAATCAGTTACATGCACAGAGACTCAAAAACCCTACTCCGCAAAGGACAGGAGACCTGCACAACTCGCTAGATCCTCCTTCCCCGAGTGGATCTAAGAACACATCCTTCCACAGTCTCTTACTATGGCTTTCACTTAGCTCTGCAAGTCTCACACAGTATGCACAAAACACTTACAACTTTTGATCACACAGATCCAACTCTAGCACTTAGCCATTTCTTTTAGCACTTAGCACACTGGCTCTTTCTTACATCACCTAGCTATCTATTTATACATACAAAATCGGGCCTAAATATGGGTAAACCCATGGGCCAACATCCCATGTCCATTACATAATCTTGAATCCCAAAAATGGGCCCTAAAAGGGGCCTGGATCCTGCGATCTCCTCTTCGTCTTGCGCTCCACCTTCGATAGCCTGTCGAAGTGCCAAAATAGGTCAAAAGTGACCAAAGATCCTCAAAACTTGGTCAAGGGCCAACAACCCCCCTCTTACGTCATTTAACCAAAAGGGGGTCCAAAAAGTGGTTTCCACCCCCATCACATGCCACTCCCCTATAATTTTGAACCCCCCCTAATACCACTTACCACTCTACCCCCCCCGAAATCCACTCTCTCCGCTCTGAAAACAACTCTCGGAACCGTTTTTGACCAATCATCTTCCGAGGCAATTTCCAGGTAAACTAGGGTGCATTTTGGGAAACTGAAAGAGGTTTTTTCTCAGCACGGGCCAACTTACAATAACCTCTCCCAGATTTGGCATATCTGTTACATATTGGGAGAATAAAGAGCACATTTGAGCCCCATTTTTTGGGATTCATGATTTTTCTGTTTGACACATATTTTTCAAACACAGATCTTGGACAGCTAGAGATGAATTTGAAAAAACCAAGATAATTTTTTTCTCAGGACAAGATGACATACAAAAACCTCTTCCAAATTTCGCACAACTATCATGGTTTGGGATAAACGAGCTCATAATTGCAGCCCTATTTTTGCAGCAGTTTAGTCTATTTTTGGGGAATACAATTCCAAATTTTAATGTAACAAGTTGTTGTTTTTGGGAAATCAGTTAGATGTGATCTCTTAAGCCTGGGGGATGATTTTTCCTATATATAGTGGTGATTATTGATGTAAAATGTGTGGAACAAGTAGAGAATAGCATATCCATTGATGTGAAACAACTATTTGAGGCTTCATGTAATCAAATTTCAGTAATACAGTTGCAACATTACAGGATTCTCGTGTTACTTATGTTGGTGAAGTGCATCTGTCATTGTATCTGTGTTTTCACTGTTACTCATTTGTTATCCATAAATTCTGAATTATTCAATAGCAAATTAGGTGCAAAATTTGTTTAAATGCACACTCTGTCTCCGTCTTTGAATAATTTCTATGTTTTCCCCTAGAGGGTTAGTTTCATAATTCTTAATTGCTCTGGTACAATCCGACTTCCTCACCTTTTCTTTCACATTACTCAAGAATCTTAAGAATCCAATAAAAGTGCCTATCCTTCCCTGTAAGGTTTCCTGTAGAAACTACCTTGATTGGACTAAGCCAGTGACTCCATTGCCCAATGGCCCATTTTCTCTGTTCCAACCAAACAATTAAAAAACAAACAACCAAACCATGTACTATCATAACTAGCCTAAAATTCCTAACAAACAAAGATAAATATTACAGAGAGATCCCTCTGTGAGTCTAGGAGGGCCAAATCCTAAACTCCAAAATGGTTTTGTGGTTACCTCTGTTAACTTCTTCCTCGGCTTTTGAAATTACAGAGTGCTAACAAACGCCTATTATAGTTTCTATTTAGAGTTTCTAAACCAATGAGAAACCAGCTGCTCAGAGAAAACAGTGAGCCAATAACCAATTATATAGAATAATGGGAATAGAACAATGCTGACATGTGTGGGGGATCATGGAGTTTCCTGTAATCCCTTAGCTTCACGGGCTCAAGATGGAAATGAATTGGATAGTATTTATCAAATCGTGGACGAAGCACTGCTTCAAAGATGAATGTTTATTAATATGGATGGGTAGGATTATGTAAAGTTTCATAGTATAGATCCATTTCAAATCGAAATCGGGATCTATAAGCTTTGAAATCTATTAAGATTATAGAGAGAACAAATTTTATTGACAAAACTACAACAATATCTTAATTTCATGAACTTCTCGCGATATTCATCATCTCTGGTTTGAATTGTAGAGATCATGTAGGTTGTTGCTTTTAATTGTTATGAAGAGGTATTATTGAATATATATTATTAAAACTTTGGGCACTTTTAAATAACGGGTCTGCACATCTGGCTGATCGAGGAAAGCATTAGACAAAAAAACCCAAATAAAATAATCTTTTGTTATTAAGGCCTTATTCAAAGAAATCACCAGGTACAATTTTGCTATGTTCAACGACAGATTTGGTTTCCAATATCTTAATTTCATGAACATCTCGTGATATTCATCATCTCTGATTTGAATTGTAGAGATCATGGAGGTTGTTGCTTTCAATTGTTATGAAGACGTATTATTGAATAGATATTATTAAAACTTTGGGCACTTTTAAATAACGGGTCTGCACGTTTGGCTGACCGAGGAAAGCATTAGACAAAAAAACCCTAATAAAATAATCTTTTGTTATTAATGCTTTATTCAAAGAAATCACCTGGTACAGTTTTTCTATGTGCAACGACAAATTTGGTTTCCAGTAATTGAATCGTGAAAGTACAATCAAACTTGAAGAATCATGAAAACTGGTTCCTTCAGTATTTAAAAATATTTTTGAAAACCATCGTTGCTACATTTTTTCTATGTGCACCAACAGATTTGGTTTCCAGTAATTGAATCGTGAAAATACAATCAAACTTGAAGAACCATGAAAACTGGTGCCTTCAATATTTAAAAATATTTCTGAAAAGCATCGTTGTAAGATACTAAGGTTCTCATTTAATTCAAGGGTTTTGATTGGACAACTGGCTATTGGGAACGCCCATTCATTCGGTGTTATACAGGTTTCAACCTATGTTGACAGGTATATCCAGCTAAATCAAAAGTAGTGCGATAAGGTGATTTATAAAAGCTGGAAACCCTGCATAAACTAAACTATTATTGTTTTTGCCCTGGACGACAATCTTCACGACAACAATGTTCAAAATATTGAATCCCCTTGCATAAAATTTCTTCAGCAATGCTTACAAAACCTAATTTACATTACACTAAACCTCGTTTAGATTACGTCGTAAAACATTAACGTTTCAAGGTTTTTAATGAATAACAGTGGAACAAATTTCATCCAAGAACTATCCAATGACAGGTAACATTGGATGCAAAGTGACAAGTCTAAAATTGCATGATCATCATCATTATTATATTACTAGCACAGTCACATTGAAGGTACAAAGACGGTTTGTAAAAAGATGGATAAAAGCTGGAAACCCTGCATAAACTAAACTATTATTGTTTTTGCCCTGGACGACAATCTTCACGACAACAATGTTCAAAATATCGAATCCCCTTGCATAAAATTTCTTCAGCAATGCTTACAAAACCTAATTTACATTACACTAAACCTCGTTTAGATTACGTCGTAAAACATTAACGTTTCAAGGTTTTTAATGAATAACAGTGGAACAAATTTCATCCAAGAACTATCCAATGACAGGTAACATTGGATGCAAAGTGACAAGTCTAAAATTGCATGATCATCATCATTATTATATTACTAGCACAGTCACATTGAAGGTACAAAGACGGTTTGTAAAAAGATGGCTTGCAAAACTTGAATCGCTGGGAAAGAGAAATGACCCAGAGGTGGACAAAAGGAGTAGGAAGGAGTTGGCTGGAAGGAGGCAGTGTGTCCATAACATAGCTGGTGAAAAGCCAAAGGTTTAGGGTTGGCCTAGAAAATAAAACCAATCACTCATACTTGGCAAACAGCTAGCCACCATAGTAAATTTTAAATATGATTGGCAAAGCTAAAAAAAGTAAACATGTAAACGGATGCCCTTATAATAGTGAGGAAGTTAGTGGTTGAAATCACAACTATTAATTTATTGGGACTACTTACATCATTCCATCACATTAAATCTTGTCCATACAAAATTGATTAAACACTAAAAACCTATTAAATATATCCATGATCAATAAATGTACCTCATAATAAATACATAATAAATCTATCAGCAACTAGCAAGCTACACTCACCTAAAACTCCAACAACAACACCAAAAAAAAAATCTAAAAATAAACAACAACAAACCACAAAGCTCAAAATATAACAATTTTGATTCCTGTGGATGAAAATACAACAGCAAAGCTCAAAATACACTAACGTTGAGTAATCAAAGGAAACTGACCTTATCCTATCCTGATATAATTATTTCAATGTTTATTTTCAATCCGCCCAGCTGTGGCATTTGCGACAACGGTGCACACGATAATCACAACTCTGAAAGAAGATCGTGATCGTGGTGCGCACTGCGGGCGATTGCGATTCTAATTCATCAATTTATTTATATTTCTTCGAATTTCCCAGACGAAACAGCCTGCAGATAAATCGGAATTACGATCCCTTCAAAGTCTCTCAAATAGGATCTCGAAAAAAACGTGAAGATTAAGACTGCGGGCGGTTTCCCAACACCCGCGTACACCGGTTTTTCCTCACCCAAAATCCGCTTCTCCAAGCTCAAGTTTGCTCGTCTCACTCACAAAATAAAAAACCACCAGCTTTGACGAGTGGTCGCCCTTTCACTTCCATCATATCGATCACAGACCGAATGTATTCTTCATCAATCATTCTCTTGGCTTCTTTGATCAATTTCACAACGAAGGACAGCGGCTGGTCACATAGATCCCCAGCTTTTGCCTGAGCGCAAGCAAAACTTATCGTATTGCCATAGAAACCTGCTGGAAGAGGCGGTTGAAATCGAGAGCGAGCGTCCAGAACAAAGATTAATCTCAACTCTTGGTCAGCGGGGATATTGAGAGCCTTTGTTCTAGATTGCCACAGGCAGGCTGATAATACTTCGAATGCAGAGCACTTGATTCCTTCTACATGTCGTTTCAAAGCTTCAACTTCTTTCGACCCAAAAAAGAAGGATTTAAAATTCATCTCCTCCGCAGATGCTCTCAACAACTCTCCATGTTTGACTTCCACATAATCGTATTCATGGTGGGGGTATTTTATCAAAGGCTTCGCTCTGGGTCGCAGGATTTCTCTATTCCAAACTGGAGGAATCTCAGGGCTTGCAGCCCCTCTCGCCATTTCACCCACAGCTTTCAGAAATCGGGTGATTCCAACGCCATCAGTCATGCAATGGTTGAAACGTATACCCAGTACGAGCCCTCCGCATTTTAGACGGGTTACCTGAAAATTCAATCCATCCATACATACATTTTAAACATTTTTTATCTGATTAGTCGGTGATCAATATGTAGTATGATGAAGAATGCAATGGTTGAAACGTATACCCAGTACGAGCCCTCCGCATTTTAGACGGGTTACCTGAAAATTCAATCCATCCATACATACATTTTAAACATTTTTTATCTGATTAGTCGGTGATCAATATGTAGTATGATGAAGAGTCTTTAAGATTATGCATACACCATCACAGTCTGAGTGGGTCAAGAACATGTGTTTCCTCTTAAAAGGTTACAGGTTCAAATCTAGAGGGGTAGGGTATGTATACCTTCGTAGACTTTACTAGTCAAATAACTGGGCGGAGGGAGTTCCTTGTCCCACAAACATTATTATTATTATTATCCATGTAAAAATCATTGTTTTAACAATGTATATATCACATGTCAGTCTTAAAAACTCTGTAGCAAGCTCACAGTCTTAAAAACTCTGCAACAAGTTGTATATTGATTACCCTGATTAGTCGATTTCAAATGTACTAATTATGATCGCAATCTTAAAAACTCAACAACAAACTGCATATTGATCGCCCTGATTAGTCGATTTAAGTGTACTAACGATCTGATTTGACAAATTTAAAGCACATCAATCACCTACCTGAATCAGAAGAAGTGGAGAATCTGTGATCGTTTCCGATTCTGGAACGTTCTGGATAAAGTCATCACCACGAGGAATTGGTGGATAGAGATCTCCAAAGTCTTCCAAGGAAACATCTGCATTGGCCTCTACAAATAGAATCCCTTCGCCAGTGCAGTCCACTCTGAGCTTACCATTGTCTGCTTTTCTCAATCTTCCCGCAAAAGGATAGTAATGCACCAGAACCTTAGCCATAGCCTCTTTGATAAATTTGACTAGATCCTGCTCATTATTCTTGTTGTTGGAGGGATAGAAGAGATGTAAAGGAACCTGAAGCCTTACTCCCAATTGATCGTCGATGTTGGAGAGATATTGAGATTGGTGTGGAGTTGGGCTGTTGGGGGCGACGAGTTGGGCTGGGTGTTTGGTGAGCGTGAACTTGGGGGAGGCCTTGGGAAGTAGAGACAGCACTCGTGCTACTGTGTGCCGACCCACCGCCATGTAAATAGCAAAGATTGGCAACGAAGACGAGAAACTTTCTCTCGTTATCAAAGATTGCTCCGGATCAAGTAGTGGCTGACTTGCAGAACAGAAACGTAACGAGACTGAAAATATAGATAGTGTTGGCGTTGCATACACTGTAACTATTAATACCATTAATTACTGTGCTGGAGGTTGTTTGCTTCAAGTTAATGGCAACAATTAAACATCCGATCTATTGCATACTAAAATTTAATGGCATTTATTGTTGTCTTAATTGAATGCTGTTTTTTTAAATAATTTTATCATCGTAGTCAGAGTGAGAAAGCTCTGCCATATTTATTTTTTTCGGGGCAAGGCGTACCATTTAGACTCTGGTTAAATGTGTAAATGCTCTCTTGTTAAATGTTGTTAAATGTGTAGTAAATGTGTAAATGCTCTCTTTGTTAAATGTGTATCATTTTGATTTAGATTTTTTTTTTCAGGTTAATCTGGGAGTAAACAGATTTGTTTTTCGGGTAAAAAAAAAGTGGTCTGAATCCAGCTAGATTTTCGGGAAAATTGCTCCCAAATTAACCCACTCTATTTTTCAGATTAAAATAATTTAATAATTTAGTTATATTATTTTTTTTTTTTGAGATTGGGCTTAATCTAAACTTATTATGTTTTTTTTTAATTAAAATTGAGCAATAAAATTGTTAGCCAAATAACAATTCTAAAGTGCTTAAATCACATTTTTTATATATAAATTGATTTAACATTTTCACAAATGGCAAAGCACAATATTAATCAGACACATTATTAATCATTAAAATCTACAATTTCATAAATTTATGACAAAATTTTCTACAAAAATATTTATAAAGTTTATTAAAATTTCAAATTTACCAAAAATTTTAGCTATTAATATCTAGAAATTTTGATTATTAAACCAAAAAAAATACTACATAAATATATTGCTCTCATGAAAACAATATTACCTGTCTATACCATTTATAAATGCATCAGTTAACCTGACATTTCCCTAATCATATTAAGAAATTAGTGTAACATCGTATGATTGCCACGTTTAAATGATTAACTTTTGGAATTCTTCAGAATTTCATTATCTAGCTGAGTTTCTTTTTAACGCAAGAGTTTTTTTAATGGACCATAACTCTTTCGGCGTCCACCGACCGCGAGTTAGCGGTTGTGCTAATAACTAGCACAGTGACATAATTGTGACTGATGAACGTCGAAAGGCATATGAAATGCACAGAAAGGCATATGAAACGTTTTTTGGCATGTTGAATCTCACTTATAACAATTTGTCTGGCGCAATCCCAAACGAATTGGGCAGGCTGCGTCGCTTAAAACTTTTGTTCCTGAATACGAATAACTTGATATCGTCGATTCCAAAGGCTTTGTAAGGTTGCACGGCTCTCAGGCTGTTTAATCTGTCCTCCAGTAATTTGACGGGGAGTATACCAAGTGATCTCGGCCAATTACAAAAACTGTGAACGCCGAAATTTTGACTGATGAACATAGAAAGGCATATGAAACGAGCAGACGACTAAAACGCCTGAGAAAAACTCGTGGTTATTTGGTTAATAATTCAAACGTGGAATGTTAAACGTTAATCATTGAAAGTGCCAATCATATATTGCTATAGTAATTTCTTAATATGATTAGGTAAATATTAAAAAGTAAAGAGGTTAAGGATGCATTCAAAAATACAAGGAGATTATGAAGAGTAAATCATATTCATTGATTTGGGAGGATGACTAAAAATATTCCAGCATCTTTAATTGTTAGCCATCAAATTAGAATTTTAGATTAAAAGATAATTAATTATGCCCATTACCAATAAGTATACGCCTTTCGGCGTAAAAATGATAAATACTGTGATTAGCAAATCAATGGAGTAATATGCTCTCCGCATGTCACACCACATATGGGTAAGTCTGTGTCTAAGTACTCTGACGTATCATTTATGACACATCCATAATCTTTGATACGGCCACGGCAGTTTTAACTTTAAATATTTCCCAACGATATCGCACAACGCCATTTAATTTAATTTGAAGCCTCTGGACAGGGATGGTGCCCGGGTTTTAATACTGAAATGGGCACAACATGGGCACAACAACTAGAGTAATTGTAACTTTAAATATTTGCCAATAATATACAACGTCATTTAATTTCAAGCTTGTAGACAATGACACTCCCTTGGTGCTATCCAAAATTAATGTTT
>SNQJ01S0021967.1:90069-109889 GCA_010110895.2 Picea sitchensis
GGGGGGGTGAATGAGTGTAGGGATCTTTTTCTCAAAACTTCCCTCTTACACAAAACTCATTAGTTAGCATTCGAAATTTACTCATTACTCATTTCTGTCATTAATAATAAGTTAGATGTGAATACATATCTGCAATATATCATCAACAAATCATCTCCATAAGGAACACAAGGAACACAAGATGTATATACAATTTTTCTTTTTATTATGGACTTCAATCCGGGGGTTTTTCAGCAACAACTGAATAGAGTACAAATCTACAAGAGCACCAAATCTATATGCAAGAATCAGTTTACATTCTCAGCACCAACTGAGATGAGACACCAATCCTCAACAAATATCAATCTGTACCATAAACAAGTGCATCAACCATGCGCCAACCTGTGCCAATCTGTGCCAAACAACATGTAATCAACCTGTACCATAAAAAAGTGCATCCAACCATGTACCAAGTATATACCAATCATGTTTCAACTAATCATCAACAATGACTCATCAATATGTACCAACATCATCAACTGTACACCTCATGTATGTGCCAACTCATCAACTGCTTGTCTCAACCATGACTAGTTTTGGATTAGTCAACAACCCTAGCTTGAAATAATCATAACTTTGTACCTGTAATGAATAAAGATATGAAACAGATACATAATGTTATTCAGTTTGTTTTATGAAATTCCTTCAGGTGTCACTACTTGGAACCTCTCAGAAAAGGAATTATAGAAAAAATGACATACCTTGTTGAATTCTGGCTTATTCTAGAGAGCGCCCTTGTAGAGCGTGCCCCACATGGAATATTTATTGAATCGATATGAAACTATTACAAAACATACTACAGACTATAATATAATGAACACAATTGGTCTCACAGAATTTGTATATGTTATGAAGAAGTTATGACGTTTTTACCCGAAACACTTGTTTTAGACTAGTTTCAGGACTAGCCACAAACCCTATTTTCCACGGCATGTATCTCCAAAAATACAAAGAAACACAATCTGAATTGTTTACCACAGATACTTGGATATGTTTTCTCAATGGAATATCAATATCACGGTCTGAATCATTATAGAAAAAAAGTTATTACGAAAATGGTGAGATAACCTATAAATAACATACCTTATAAAGCATCATGAAAAGAATTTATCTTCCCTTGAATTCTGGTCCTCTTTTCTTCACATTGCCTCTGAAATTAGGCTTAGATATCCTTTGGTTACCTCCGTCACCTATAGATCTTCAATATGCTCAAGTTTTCCACACCAAAAATGCTCAAGAAGCTCTCACAAGAATCTCTCCACCAATACTCATCAATCAATCAATCTTTTGACATCAATCAATCACTTGACATCAATCAATGACATCAATCAATCAAACCATTGGAATCAATGACAACATGATACAACATTTACCCCCACTTTTTTCGCTAGGGGGGAAAGAGAAAATCGTTTGGAGCCCCCACCCCCCCTTGCAAGGGTCTAGGGGCAGCGCCCCCAAAGAGAAATTTTTGGGAAAATCGCCTTGTAAAATATTGTAATTTTGTAGTCAATCTGAACCGTTCATCATTAGGTTGCTGATCCAACGGTAGAAGTTATGTTATGGTTTTTTCCTTAGAAGAAAACCCTCTTTTATGTATAAGAGAATTGTATTGTGGCGTTGTATGTGAGTGAATATTGTATTCTAAGAGAGGAGATTGTGAGAAAAATAAAGAGGACGTTACAACGGGTTTGTTGTAGGTTGTATCCCTTCATTTGTTGGATAATAATAAAGGAATGAATGAAAATTTATTTGGTGGACGTGTCCCATATTGGGTGAACCACGTATATATGTGTCTCTATTGTATTGTGTATCTTCTATGTTTTATTTCCAAATCTGTTTTTATTTTATTTCTCTGCAATTCTCTTTTCCAAAAAAGTCACATATCCATCCAATTCTCCTTAAATAGTTGGTAGGAGCACCAGTCCATACAAATGTGTCTCTTTGTGATTGGTGGTTGTAGTCTATTTCTAGGATCAATGAACAATGTCATTAGTTATTCTTTTGTAATGTTTAAGTCTCTTGGTTTTTATCTAGGCCAGTCCTATAAAATTCAAACATCCTAATAATGGATGATACAATGGTGTCCAAGGAAATAGCTAATGACAATCCAAAGGGCTCTCTAGTACTTCGTAAGTCTTCAACAAGAGATCTAAGACACCTCAACCCTTCATCAATTTCCATGTTTAAATTGGTTGGTTTTGGGTTGGGGTTTGCTATGCCTTCATGTGGTGCTATTGGTTTTTGGTTTTCTCCAAGTTCCATGTTGATCATGTTTTCTACAATTTATTAATGCAATTTGTATAAATTAGGTTAATTTTTTAAACATTTAAATAATTTAGGAAATTAAGAAAACATGAAATTTCTTGTGAATACTTACCTAGAATACCCCAGAGACGTCGTCACGATCATGTGGACACCTTGTCAACAAATAATAGGGCTTCAATTCGCTCAATTGATCCTCAAATGTGTGGTGTGGTCAATCTGTTGGGGAAATAGACCAATTGTGGGTCTTTTTAATCATTCCCAACAAGAATGCGTAGTGTTCCTAGAGTGTGTGCAAATTCTCAACAATGCATGTGCGTTCTCAAGAATGCATGCACATTCCTGCGTCAACACATTTGTGCTCACCCCATTGCCACTTTTTTGCCCACCATCTTTGTGCAGACACCTTTGGATTCTCTCTAATTATATACAAACACATTGAGTTGGCTCCATTGAATGGGAAGTTTTAATATGATATATTGTATATAAATACAAACTGGAAAAATGAAAAACATGATTAAGATTAGATTTTCATTGTCGCCATGCAATTGTCTAATCTATATTCAAAAAAAAGTTGGAAAAATGAATTATATATAATTAATATTTTGTGACATTGATGAAGATATAATCCTCTTTACTAGCTTAGATCCACCTTAACTTTGAATCTATGGGGGATCAAATCCTCTTTACTAGCTTATATACACCTTAACTTTGAATGACGTTGTAGGGTGTCGTTGTTAAATATTAAAAGATAGAACTGCTCTACTTGTTGTTGGTATTTCAACACGTCATTTTTAACAGCATGTGTGCAGAGATAGCCACTGAATGGCGTATCACGCACTTGGCATGTGCATTTCTGACTGCCTGACCAATCGCAATGGCAAGCACTCTTGTCCAGTCCACCTCGAGGACGTCACAGTTGATACTCGTTGGTCGATTCGTATATCCGCACTCACATCACATTAATTGAACCATACCCTTCCATAACATTAAATGTTGAGCTTACTTACTAACTTTGACATAATGTTTCATTTATTTTCCATACTTAATGTTTAATGCTTTTACACAAAAGTTCAAAACAATTAGTTATGCATGTGCGTGTAAATTGTAATGGAATTAAAAACTTATTTGCATAACTTACTAATAATAAATTAATATTTCAATTTAAGGTACAACAATAATAGTAATATAATAATTCTACATATGAAATCTTATTTCTCTTGTTTGTGGGATAAGAGACCCCACTACTTAGTGTTTACATATGTGTATATACCCTATTTTCATTTGAATTCAAACTTTTGACTTCTAAGAAGAAGATATATGCTCTTAACTATTAAGCTCATAACTATAAATGGGTGGCTTAATTACAATTTTGAAGAGAACATAACCGACATTGAATAAACTTGAAGAAACAAGGTCATTTCTCTTTCTAAAGATTTCTAACATTTGATTCATAATTATTTTGTTGTATTGATAATGCTATGTGTTTAGATGTGATGTGTGCTCTTAACTATTAGGCCCATAACTTCAAATGGGTGGCTTAATTACAATTTTGAAGAGAACATAACCGACATTGAACAAACTTGAAGAAACAAGGTCATTTATCTTTCTAAAGATTTCTAACATTTGATTCATAATTATTTTGTTGCACTGGTAATGCTATGTGTTTAGATGTGATGAATGATATTGGGCTTTTGACGATTAATATTTATTGTTTGATTATTATTTGAGCACATTAATTGCTCTCTCAACCATTTAGTATGTAGTTCATGGAAAACCAATTATTTTAATAGATAGTTAATGGAAACAAAACAAAAAATTAATACTTGAATGTAAAACTCTCAATAATCCACCAAGTTCTTAAACAAGTTTGGTGGAGCTCTCTCTCTCTCTCTCTCACACACACACACACACACATACACAAATTATTTAATGATTCTATTTAGCATAAAATACTCTATTAAACTCACTATTAAAAATTTCAAACATGTATCTTCTTGATTAAGTTTAGATATGAACTTGCAAAAGACATAGTTTGTCAAATTAACAAAACCTAAAACTATGATTACAATTGTGAAAATTATCATTGTTCATTTAGTTTTCTACATCATCAAAATGTCACTTGTATATTCTCTAGATTGGTCATTTCCCTTTACCTAATTTTATGCATCTTTATATATCACAAGTTATTTCACTTTCTTCTTGTCAACATTGATAGATTCTGCCTCATGAAACTTTTCCTATATAATGATATTTTGATAATGTCCATAGAACTTTCTTTCTTGTGCCTCATACCAAGCCCAAGATGCATGAGATATATCTTTTGTAAACTTAAAGCCCAAGATGCATGAGATGTATCTTGTGTAAACTTAAACAATTTGAAGAACATCTCTAATTCCTAAGTGGAATTTTTAAGTAAGTTATGGAGAAGATAACATATCTATGCATCCAAGATTATAGATTAACATCCACTCTTTAGCTTATTGTTTGTATGGATCTCAGGAAGCTCCAAATCATAACCACATTTTAACCTAAATAACAAACCATGGATGCAATCATGCTAGATTTTCTTGTTTCTACATGTCGATAGGCTCTCTTCTAAGATCTTATAATGTTTTGATAGAATCATTTCCTTTAGAAAAAACCTTCAAGGTTTACCACAATTTCTCCTTTCCTAATGCAATCTACAACTAACATACAAAATGTGCTCAAAATTATAAAGGGCCTTGACTCCCATGATTGAGCATGTTTTGCGATATGCATGAGATATAAATTCAAAATATTGTATTTACCCATAACATGGACACACACGACAAATTATGTCTTATATAGGTGTTCACCAAATGAATTGTATCCAAAGATTTATATTGTAATTTTTAACACTTTGAAATTCTTCTGAACAAGACAAGTATGGTTGCATTTTTATGGAAATTTATTTATTTATAATGTGCATATAACTAGGCTTAAAGTGGATACCTTATTATTTAATAATTTTAAATGTTAATAACTCTACCACTATCCCATTGTAAGGTTACATTTGAAATTATAAAATATGTTTGTTTTTTTGTTTTTATTGAAATAACAATTTATATGTTTTGTGGTTGGTTAAATTTTAACATTGTAAAAATTCAGAAGGATAATATTTTATTTAACATTATTTAATGAAGTGTATACTTAGTTTCCTCTTGTGAATTTAATTATGCCTACTTTTGCAACTTTTCATCATGGAAGGATTATATATATATACCATTCAAATTGAAATTGGGACCAACTCATCAAATTTGATCACTACATGAAATCCTCAGTGCATTATTAGATCATCAATCGTTGTGAGAAGAGAGACATAAAACAATGCTTTCCCACAAATGGTGTAGAATTCATAAAATATGGGTGTTTCCATGCTTCCAATCTTGCAAGTATTTATTTTTTATGAATTTTCCTAGTAATGAAAGATACATAGTAAACATATTTGAACTATACTTGAAATAAACACATTTGAAATTAACCACAAATCCACCTAGATAGTGACTTTTATCTCTCCCTAGGATTATTCCCTTGACCCACTATTTGAAAAAAATTATGGAAAAATCTCATGTAGTGACAGGTTGACATCACAAGAAATCCAAACACATGTCTTAAATAGGATAGGACCACATTTTATTTACTTGTTTTTATCCTTAGGATAGTAAGGATAACAATCGAATTGAAGCAAAGCCCAGATGTTATAACACAATATCATGATAAAAAGCATAATGAACTTTTAAATCTTATAAAAGGCCAGGGTCATCAACAACCCACCCAACCAAAACCAAGTGGTTCAAGCACATCTAACACACCACCACTATTTCCACCACCACCATCCTCCTACAATTCAATATCAAATCCCCTACAATTAGCACAATATCAACCCTTAATGATATATCCTCCCAAATCCATAATATAACTATCGAAATACAATGGAGGCGATAACCAATGTGTGACATGTTTTAACAAGACTGAAGAATATTTCCATATATATAACATTACAACAGATGAAGAAAAGGTTAAATATGCATCCATGTACCTCAAAGGAGATATGTATAATTGGTATTTGTGGTGGAAGGGAAGAATTCAGTCATACAATTGGAATTCCTTCAAAAGTGATTTCTTTAAAATATTCCAGGGAATCTCTAAAAACATATTTTTCTCAAAATTCACAAGGTTACAACAAAAAGGCAACGTAGATAAATTTACGCATCAATGGGAATCCCTCACTACACGATTGTTTGTACTATCTAATAATCAATTACTCCAGTCCTACGTGGGTGGTGTCAAGTCACATATCCAAGACGAGTTAAAATTACATGAGGTTACAACTGTCGAAATAGAAAGACGCAAGATAAAGGTGGTAGAAGACAAACTAGATGGCCAATAAAGATTCGATAAGGTTTATTCAAGAAGGAAAATATCTCATAGTACAAATATAGAAAATGAGAAGTATATACAACCAAACCTATGAGACGATAAAATAATAAGTTTGGATTCCCAAAGAATAAAAGAAGGAAAATGTAAATGTTGCGGAGAGAAATGGGACCCGAGACATATGTGCCGCATACAAGATAACTCAAAAAAAGTATATACCTGTGAAGAAGAAAAATATGATGAATTAGATTCAAAAGAATTATAAAGTGAAGAAGTCAAGAACCCCCAAAATATCACATCATACCTCGAAGGTGAAAACACACCAAGAATATTGCTTGCAGCCATGACATGCATTAGCCAACCACAAAATCTTAAATTAAAAGGACATATAAAAAATGATAATGTCATAGTAATAATCGACAGGGGAAGTACCCACAATTTTCTTGACATCAATATTGCAAGAAAAATCAAATTATTCATATATCTGGTTCCAGGCATGAAGGTAATGGTTGCAGATGGAAAAAGAATGAGAATGTAGGAAAAATCCATAAAGTGTAACTTTGAATTCAAGATTTAAATTTGGAATCAAAACTCTACACTGTACCCTTGGGAATAGTAGATGTATATTTAAGAGTCCAATGGTTACAAACCTTGGGCACGTACACAGTCAATCACCAGAAGCATTTCATCAAATTCAAATGGAAAGGGAAAATGTATAAATTATATGGGTTTCAACCTCCCTAAACACAAGTTGTATAATCTCAACAGATGGAAAAGATGATTCGAAAAGGAACAACTACCTATTTAATCCAATGCCACTAAATAGAGATACAAGAATTAGAACTAGATAAATTTAGAGCTTCATAAATCCAAGAACTAATTAAAAAACACAAGAAGGTATTCCAATACCCCCCCATGGAGTTACCACCACAAATAATAATTGAACATGTAATTGAAGTTAAGCTAGGATCAAGTCTAGTCAAGGTTAGACCCTATAGATACCCCCATTATCATAAAACATAAATAGAAAGGTTATTCCAAGACCTGTTAAAATGCGGCGTTATCACAAAAAGAAGAAGTACATATGCAACTCGAGTGGTGTTAGTACGAAATAAATATGGTTCTTTTAGACTATGCATAGATTACTGAGGTTTAAACAAGATAACAATCAAGAACAAATTTCCCATCCCATTCGTCGACGAAATGTTGGATGAACTTCATGGAGCCAAATATTTCTCAAAACTTGATTTGATATCAGGGTATTATCAAATTAGAGTTATATTAGAATATGTAGCCAATACCACCTTCCAGACACATGAAGGACACCACAAATTCAAGGTGATTCCTTTTGGGCTAACTAATGCCCCTACTACCTTCCAAGCATCTATGAATGAAATATTTCATCCATACTTGAGGAAATATTTGTTAGTTTTTTTTTTACGACATCCTCATATACAACAAAACATGGAAATAACATATGAAGCATTTGGGACAAGTATTATATCTTCTCGAAGAAAATCGATTCTATGAAAAAATGTCAAAGTGTACATTTGGCAAGGAGGATGTAGAGTATCTCGGTCACATTATATCCAAAGATGGAGTCAAGGTAGATCTAAAGAAAATCAAATAAAACACAAAATGGCCTAGGACAAAAAGCATATATAAACTAAGAGGATTTCTAGGGTTGGTTGGGTACTATCGAAGATTCGTTAAGAACTCTTCTCATTTAACTTCCCCCCTAACAAATATTCTAAAGAAAAACTCTTTTCAATGGAGTGAGGAAGCAAAAACATGTTTTGAATATTTAAAGAAAATTATGCCGACAACCACACCTGACTTCTCAAGACCTTTCTTAGTCGAATGTGATGCCTCAAGTTTTGGGATAGGAGCAGTATTAATGCAAGAGGGACACCCAATAACATTCAAGAGCAGGAAACTAAACAAAAAGAAATGTTTATAGTCTACATACAACAAGGAAATGCTTGCCATCATTCATGCATTAACAAAATGGCGACAAAATATCTTGGGAAGCAAGTTTTTGACACATGCGGATCATAATAGTATCCAATACTTGTTGCAATAAAAAACATTGACAATTGAACAACAAAAGTAGACATAGAAAATTTCCACATTTGATATAGAGATACTACATAAAAAGGGAAAAGACAACATAGTGATTGATGCCCTCTCACAAAAAGATGAATAAGCACAAGTTATTGCAGTATCAATAGCAATTCTCAAATGGTTGGATGAAATACTAACCAAGTATGCCAAAAACCATGATACTTGCTCTATAATCAATGATTTAAAACAATACCCAAAGTTTGAATGGAATAATGACATATTATGGTATAAAGGAAGAATTTATTTAAATACCAATTCAATATTTAAATCTAATATTCTTTGATAATACCATGATTATCCAATTGCATGCCATGTCAGATTTTTCAAAACATACTATAATGCACGTAAATCATTTTTTAGGAAAGGGATGAGTGCAGATATCCAAAAATATGTAGAAGAATGTGGCCTTTGTCAGAGGAACAAGAGTGAAAATGCAATAACCCCTGGGTTACTCCACCCATTACACATTTCCAATAAAAAATTGGAACAAATTTCAATGGATTTCATTGAAGGATTACCCATATCAGAAGGGAAAGATAAAATATTAGTGGTAGTAGACAGACTAACCAAGTATGCACACTTTATTGGAGTAAGGAAAACATATTCAACAAAACTAATGGCTGAAGTCTTCTCTAAAAATGTTTACAAGCTACATGGTTTCCCCAAATTAATCGTTAGTGATAGATATGCCAAGTTTAAAGAAAATTTTTAGAGGGAATCTTGCAAGTCGGCTCTTATTATAAGTGGGTTTATAAGGTAGTTATGATTTTCTATGGAGAGATATATATTGAGTACACGGTTACGTAGTGTTTTGTCTAGAATTGTTATTGTATTTGGAGAACTTATCTTGGAGTTTTCCCCATTGAAGAGGAAAGTGAACATAGCTCTCTATTTTTTATTATGACAAAGATCTCTATTTAAAATCATCCTTTTTAGGGTTTTTTTGTGACAACCGTGAATTTTGCAGATTGGATATCTTTTGATAGAGTGCATAGATTTTAGTCAAACAAGTTCTAGTAGATCAATAGAAGTTGTGGAATTTCATAATTGGGGTCATAATACCCAATTTGAGAAACACAATAGAAGGTGTGATCAATTTACATTTTCAGCCTCAAACCCTACCGTGAACCACTGGTTTTTTTTATTATTTATTTTTATTTATTCCGGGTTATTTTAAGATCTTTTTCTTCTGTCAACAGGTTCCTAAATTTTTGAATTTTTTTAGAGACATGTTTAGGTGTCTTTAAATAACATAGTGATATGTCGTTCAATAAATAAAACTATGGTTGGGGAAGAGTACACACAAGAAATACAAGTGGAATCACATTGTTGGAAACCGTTGTAACCCCTGTTGGTGGTCCTTCGAGTAGTACCACAATAGACAGTACATGTATATGGAATATCACTTCCACATACCCTATGGTATATAGGAAGTCTCCTAAGTATACATGTAACTAGCTTTAGATAAACCAATTCGTCGTCTTGTTGCTATAGTACACCTAGAACAACACTTGGGGAGATCACTCGCTACTACCTGGGTAATCGAGTAGTGTGGCTAAGAGCATGGTTGGGACTTCTTAGTTAGGGCCCTGAGATAGGAATCAATTGGAGACAAAGATAATTTTAAGGAGATAAATTTATCTCAAACTATAGAAACCTTGACGAATCTTACTAGTTCTTAATATGCAAAATATAAATGTTTGACAATGTTTTTGTAAAAATATTCAAATTTCTAAGGATTTTATATAGTTTCTATAAATTTGAGCAAATCATTTTTAAATAAAATGGAAATTGAGAATCGTTTTTTGGGAAAAAGAATGAAAAATAACCCATAAGTGATATATAACCCCTAAAATTTTCTATGAAAATTGGATAGGTAAGTTTGTTTTAAACTACATCCCTAAAAGACATCCTAACACCCACAACTCCACCACACAATCACAATGCCAACATAAAAGTTGAGATTTGCAAATGTAATGACCAACCAACTATGAGAGATCCTCTAGTTGTTTACCCTATTAAAGAATGTATTGTTGAACAACAAGAATCCCCAAACTATGCTCCAATTTCTTCTCTAAATCCACCACATAATTGTTAGAATTCACTTCTATATATACAAAGCTTAAAATTATCTAATTTCATGAGGTTTGGTCCATTGTTTGGTAGAATTTGTTGTTTTTCTCATGCTCAAGTTGTTGTTCAACAAAATCATTTTTATTTTCATAATATCTTCAACAAAGTCATTTTGATTTTCAAGGTATCAAAATTACTGTGTTTTTATCCAATTATTAAATTCATTTATGGAAGTTTGCAAGTTTGTTTTGGGAAAACTCCAAATAAAATAGTAAACTTCAATATTGACTTGAACTTTATTCTCTTTCACAAATTATGAGATTAATATTGACTTGAACTTTATTCTCTTTCACAAATTATGAGATTACATGGGGATCGCTCAAGTAACTTGGAACAAAATCATTTTTATTTTTGAGATTATCAGGGTTATTAAGTTCATTTATGGAAGTTTGCAATTTTTTTTTTTGAAAACTCCAAATAAAGTAGCAAACTTCAATATTGACGTGAAAACTTGAACTTTCAGCTAGACTTTGAAGATCTTCTAATTTCGTGAGATCAAATTTATGCATAGAAACACCGTAACAAACAATTACCTTTTACAAATGTTAATTTGGCTATCCTCTATTACATAGTAATTTTTTTTTATGGTTGCATTTAATTCATTTAAATTTGGTTATCTTCTAATTATATATATATATATATATATATATATATATATATAAAATGTATCTATATATTATATATTATATAGAGTAAGTTTGGTTATTTTCATAATAATTAAATAAAAACTTTCATAAATAATCATGATTATATAATTCATTTGTATGAAAATATATTAATATTTTAAATCATAAATAATATGCTATATAAATAAGGATTCTTCCAATTGATATAACCTATAACATTAAAGTTTGTGTATAATTCTTTAAATTGCGAAGATCTTGAATTTAGTTTTCATCAAGGTTTTACTCAAAGCTTTCATAACCAATGACATTAAGTTGTTTATATTATTATAAGTGAGTGTTGATGTTCTAGGCCTCTCGAAGGGAAAACCTGCAAACCTGCTACTACCATGGTGGTTATGGACAAACACGACACAAACAAGCACCACTCCCCTCAGCCACCTCTCCCTCATCTAGATTAGAATTTTGCACACCTGGTGGGATTTGAGGACAATGGCTCCTTCAGACCGACCACCTTCCACGCAACCCTCTCTTTGTTTTTTCACTCGACGCAGTCCTCCACCCAGCTCACTCTGCTCCTTAACTTCTTTCACACCTTTGGACTGACTACACTGACTTACACCATTAACTATTCACTCTGCCAAACACTGCAACACTACAAAGAGGAACTATTCATCCTCGAGATTCACACTAATGGAGAGGGATGTCAACGCACTGATGGGTGAAACTGTCGAGGCCCTCTGGAACAGTGATGGCCTCTTCACCTCGACGAATGAACTTGCCAGACATGCACTTACCTCCTCCCATCGAGATGGGACCTCATTTCAACACTGCATCTCCAACTATCCTCCGAATCCCTCATTGGCCCCACCTTCCTACCCACTTCACCTCCCAAAACCTCCACATGTCAAACACTTCACTTACCCATCCTCCACGGTTTTCCTACCCCGCCCGCCATTCTTCACGACTACTACACAGACACCCACATAAGCCATCTTCCCTCCTACTCTCCCTGGCACATTATCGGTTGACACACCTCCCATTTCTACCCTATGTGGGGAAAAAACTACTCTGATTCAGTTGAGATCAATAGGTTTTCCCAGGCTCAAACACCCGACTAGTGCCACTTCTAGCGACAACATTAAAATACAGCTTAGACCTTGGTGTTAAAAAAAAACAAAGAGAAAAATGGTCCTCGAAAATGATATCGGCCTAGAGGACTCGGTCTCTTTAAGCCTCTGTTCTTTAGTGGGAAAAATATCTTACAAACACCTATGTCAATCTGACCTAGCAGAGTGGGTGCAAACAACCTGGCGACCACTGCTGGGCTATGCTCCAAACATCTCCCACCTGATATGAGGTTGGATCTGCTTCTGGTTTAAAACATCAGAGGACTCCACATCCATACTGGAGCGGCTCTAGACCTTGGATGGAGGAAGTCTTATGCTAAAACAGTGGTAGATCAACTTCGACCCTTCACAAGGCTATTTTCGTCTGAGGCATTTTTGGGTTCTTCTCCTTGGACTGTCGCTACATCTCTGGAACCCAAAATCTCTCGAGGCCATAGGTAACACTGGGTCGCTTCATTTGCGTAGACCCACTTTCACTCACATGATCGAAAAATAAGGTGGCAAAAATCATGGTGGAGATTGATATCCACAATAGACTATTAGAAAACATCGACATTGATTGGAGAGGTCAACTCTTTTGAAAGAGCCTGGACTATCTTGGCATCCCATTTAGGTGTACACTCTGCAGACAAACGGGCCACCTTAGAAAAATTTTCTCGGGTTTCTTGGATGTGAAACAGTCGAAGGAATCAATGCTCGATTTCTCCACCAAGATGGAATCCCTCGATGTGAACACACAACCTTCCTTTCCAGATCTACCAGACTTTGGAGAACCAACCTCCTCAGACTCGGTCACCGGTATGCTCAAGTCCATTTGCCCCACACTTTTCTTCTCACTTACTTCCAGGGAAAAAGACATATTGGACACTGCCTCAACTTGGGTATTGGGCACTACCTCTCCTTGACCCGATCTCGCATAGACATAACAATTACCGGGTGATCCCTCCATACACATCTCCACCTGCTTTCCTGATGAGCACGCGACCCACCATGTGACCACTTTTCCCTACACTCCTACTACAGACTCCACCCAGCTGAATCCTTCTCTAGCCACACAAACCACACCTATAGCCTCTTGCTCGACCTCACTATCTTTTGCATCTTTGACTACTGCCCATCCCTAGGCCTCCACCTCGCGGGTTACTCCCGTTGTCATATTTCCCTCTTCACACATGGAGTCCGTGAGCCTTGACATTGCGCCTCTTGAATAGGGGATGAATCACTTTCTGTTGGGCACCAATGAAACTCAGCCAAGGGTAAATACACTTAGCGATGTGTTGGATTCGCTCCTTCTATCCTACAAAGAAGTCCTCACTCCATCCCGCTTACCCACCTATCTGGGCAAGTCTGTCCACAATCCAGTTTTGGAGGAGGGGATCTAGGGACACACAGTAACTTCTGGATTGGACCAGGGAAAATCACACACCTGGTAAAGAGGGATTGGATATGAACACTCTCCGATCAAAACAAGAAGTTCTCATCGCAAAGAGGAGCCTACTTTACCTTTCTCCACAAATTCTTCTTCATAACACATTGATATTGGGGCGCTTAGAGGAATGAAATCCCTAGCGAGAGCCAAATAATGATATTTCTCTCCCTCAATATAAGAGGGGTGGGGGGGCCCTTAAATCCTCCGCGTTCAGAAGACTACTCTCTCGAACTTCCCCAGACATTATCTTCCTACATGAAACCTTGGTTGATGGATAAAAAGCCAGATTATTTGTGAACAAGTTCCGACCAGACTGGCACACTTATTCTGTAAACTCATTGGGTAACTCTGGAGGTTTAACTTTCACTTGGGATACTACAAAATTCGACATAAATCCATTTCTGAGCTATGGCGACATTCTACTAACTGGATCCTGCCAGTGGAACAAACAACAGATCAACTTTCTCAATACTTAGGGTCCTTGATTAGACATAAAAATATTTTGGGATAAAGTGGAGTCCAATGGCCTACTTGATCTAACAAATTTAATCATTGCAGATGATTTGAATTTCACCACAAGCTCAAGTGAAGTTTGGGGAACCTCTACCACCCAAGACCCCTTGGACGATTATTTTAACTCTCTTTTCCTGGCACACAATTTAGTTAACTTCCCTCCGTATGTCTTGGCTCCAACTTGGCGTAATGGCAGAGCAGGATTGGAGTCCATCACAAAGTGACTAGATCGCTTCTTTATTTATGAAAGTCTTCCTACCATTGATGATAGGATCAGAGCTTGGGTGGACTAATGTAATGTCCCCAAGGCCGAGCCCTGTTGTAAATCATGTTTATGAAGTATAAAGCTTTCATTATAAATTGTAATTATGTTTTATAGGTTGGTGAGACAAGTTTATATAAGATGGTGGGCTTATGTGATTGTTAGGCCAGAGAGCCTAAGTGTTGAAGGCCAAGAGCTTGATTTTGTACATGTATCTATGCAGAACATTAATAAAAATATAAACACCGCCGCATGCAGACCGGCCACGATGAATGAGTGATGGGGGACTAAGCTTCCACAAAGTGGGTAAGGTATTAGAGGCTAGAAGGTGGGAAAAGGGGCTAAGTGTTGAGCCTAGGTGCTTAAGTCCTTGGGAATAATATTTTAATATTATTCCAAAAAGCCATGTGAAATATATGTTTTGTCCTAAGTTCCTGGGGAGGAACGCATGCTGATGGAACGCATGTAGCTTCATGAGTGACAAGTGTCAACCCAAGCACATGCAGATAAAACGGTTGAGTTCGGTCGTGTTGGGGGTTATTTTCCCATTTCATCGACTGTGCCGTGGGAGCTCGGGGACTATTGCATCTGATCTCGTGACCATCCATGATCAACCTTTGTCTGGGGTTTTGTTCTCAGATCCCTTGCTTGAACATTTGAGCCTGTGTGTGGGATCTCTGTACACCTTGCACAATCCCGAAGCCATAACCGTGAGTCTATCCCGTGATTGCTGAGCCTGGTTGGGTTGAAGAAGTATGTGACTATCACCTATTTGGGAAGCCCATGTCTGTATTCCTAGTTGACTATTGTGGCCACGCAGTGCTGGACTGCGTGTGTCTTGCTAGCCAGTGTAAGTACGTGCTGCGCCTATGTGTAACCTCTCTCCAGGTGAGGGAGTTGATTGTTGTTGGAAGAGGCAGGTTGTCAGGCCTGTGAGCAACTCTCTCCAGGTGAGAGAGTTTGCTGGGAAGTGGTTTCTCCCAGAGAGAGTCCAGCACCAGCTACGGAGCTCTGAGACTTCCTGATCCGRCCTGTTGCTGAGACCCAGAGAGGGAGGTGAAGCAYTGATGGACTGTGCTTGTGAAGGTGTATACTCCTGGKCGGAACAAGCATGTGGGKAATGAGAGTCCGTGAGTAGTGGGCATAAGAAGGCTTCCTGGGAAGAATCCTTCCAGTTATTCTGTGMAGTTTTCCCTGTAACCTCAGCCTAGACTAGGATTCCTTGCCTTGGGTGGATCTTAGTCCCAKCTCGGGGGTGACCCACTATTKCTCTTCATGAGCAACGTGGTCTAAGGCTGGGAGGTTCGTGGAAGGCYTGTACGTGGTTGGTGGAATTACCACCGTTTCAAAGATAAGTATCAKCTTATGCTTTAATTATGTTTTGCATGTATGTGTTGCTTATATTTATCATGTATTCCAYTGTAATCATGAATTACTATTAATCCCATTAAATATGCATGTTAGCAGTAATCTTGTGCTTACTCTGAGTTAAATGTGTTAATTGATTTAAATTCATGTTATATATAAATAAGTATGAGATTGTTGTTCCGCACAGTAGCGTCTTCCCGGCTAGGGGTTGGATGATGGCCGGGGGAGCGTTACAATTAACCTTTTCTGTTATACCATGCCTCGATTCTGCTACAATTCGTCTCAACTACTGTTCAGATTTCCCATCCTTTCAAACTGAACTCCCGTTGGCTCTTCGAGGAATAATTCATCGCTATTGTAAATTCTGTTTGGAAAGACCCCATATTCCAGAGAGAAATAGGAATACAACAACACATTGTTTGGAAAATAAAGAACTTAAAATCCCGCATAAAAAAATGGGCCACTCTCCACAGAAGCCATACACTGCACAAAATACAAGCACTGTAGTTAAACATTAAATATCTACACCAAATCGATCCTCAGGATGGGCACGCTGGGGACATGTTTCAACAATTAAAACTACTTGAATATGAGAGGAATAAGATATTGCTCGCATATGAAGCTCTTTGGAGGAAAAAAATTAGAGTAAATTGGATAAAGTGCGGTGATCTCAACACCAAATTTTTCCATCGATAACGCAAGCTCATCTAGAAACAAAAAACATATATGGGATATTATTGATGAAGCAGGTACAAAACACAGTGGAAAACAAGAAATTAAGGTAGGAACAACTAGTTTTTTTAAATCCTTCTACGAGGCAAAGCCACAAGCCACTCTACAGGACCATGTCAATGTGGCTCAACTCTTCCCTCACTCGATCACAGTAGAGGACACCACAACCATGGACATCCCTTTCACTTTACAGGAGGTTTTGGATGCTTTAAAATCCTTCTCATTGGATAAAAGCCCGAGCCCCGATGGATGGACCATAGAGTTCTACTTAAATTTCTTCGATTTGGTGGGGACAAAGCTTCTGGAGCTTCTAGAAGACTCCAGACTACATGGTAAGGTTTATCGGGCACTAAAATCAACATTCTTGACTCTTATCCCGAAAGCAAATCTCTCGATTACTTTCGGCAAGTATAGACCGATTGCACTTTGCAATCTTTGCTACAAGCTTATTTCAAAAATCATCACCAATAGAATCAAACCCATCCTCTCGCGTTCACTGTCAGGCGAACAGTTAGGTTTTTTAAAGGGTCAAAAAATCCTTGATGCTATTGGCACAACTCAAGAATTCTTACACAACATTAACCATAAAAAATCTCGTGCCCTTATCCTCAAGCAAGATCTTAAAAAAGCCTTCGACTGCATAGACTGGGACTTCCTCAGACTGATTTTAATCCAGATCGGATTCAACCAAACCATATTAAATTATATTATGAGCTGCGTCACAAGTGAAAAATTTGTTGTGCTGGTAAACGACGAACCTTCCTCTTTTTTCCATAGTGGCTGAGGCCTACGACATGGTTTCCCACTATCACCACTCTTATTCATATTGGTCATGGAAGGTTTAAGTCTCCTTCTCAAAAAAATCCAAGAAAAAGGTAGGATTACAGGGATCAAGGTCTCAAGGTTAGTAAAAATCATGCATCTCCTCTTTGTTGACGACGTTCTCATAATGAGAAATGCCATTTTACTTGAATGGAGGGAAATCTATGGACTCTTAAATATTTTTTGCTGCGCCACGAGCTTACAAATCAACTAGTCCAAATCGACGTTCCATTACGCCAACATACAAGATCAAAATTTGGATCAACTGAAGGACATATTTCCTCATTCTTTCATCCACCTCTCACTCAGATTCAAATACCTTGGCTATTTCATTAAAGAACATCATTACAAGGCTTCAGACTGGGTCTGGCTCGTTTCTAAGGTGGAAAAGAAAGTAGGACATTGGTGTAACAGATGGCTCTACATAGGAGGCCGCTACACACTCATCAAAGCTTCCCAAGAAGGAAAATCAGTATACTGGATGGCGCTTGCATCTATACCCACACCGGTCTTGGAAAAGATAAGAAAAATCATATACAACTTCCTCTGGTTGGGCAACAAGCACCATCACAAGCTACACCTCTGCAATTGGGAATCACTGGAAAAACCGAAAATCAAGGGTGGATGGGGGATTAGAAATATTTTCAAATTCAACAAAGCTCTGGCCACCAACTCTCTCTAGCACATATTGACTACAAATGGAATTTGGAGTTCTGTCATCAAGGACAAATATCTACCTTACACCTTCATCGCATCCTAGCTTCGTACTGGAACCCCACACATAAGGGTTGCATCTCATATTTGGAGGAACTTAGAAAATTCGGCACACTGGATCACAAATTGGCTCTGCTGGAAGCTGGGATTTGGCCATTCTATCATAATCTATAGGGATTGCATTATTGGACTCAACCAAGCCTCTTATATATCACCACAATTAATTTCACAATTAAACACAAAAAATACCTATTTTCTATTTCAAGTTGGGCTTTATAATGTACACGGGACCCCGACTATAGGCTGGAAATCTGGTCATGAACTGGAACTACCAACAGACTTGGATGCAGAGTGGGAAAATTATTGCCTAGATCTCACTTGCATGAGCATATATCTTCACGACGTGGAGGATCAATTCTTGTGGGCTGGAGGAGACAGTTCGGGCCACATCTTCGTTGAAAATTTGTATTCAGCCATTGCAAACACAATCTCGAAAAAAAACATCTATGGTTAGCATAAGCACCTATGGAGCTGGAAAATACCACAAAAGATAAAGCTCTTAACTTGGCTATCCGTCAAAAACAAAATCTCCACCTGGGATAACCTCCAAAAAAAAGGATGGGCTGGACCCTGTTGGGTATGTGTTATATTCTTTGCACGATTAGTAGTGTCTGAGCATATGTGTCGGGCGCGCAGGGGGGTTAGAGGGGGGAAAATTTTTTCTGCCTTGGGAAACGTGACACCTACCTCGAGAAACGTGTCATGTATTTAGGTGGTTTTTTTGGCACATGTTTTTTGCTGATGGTTTTCTATTTTCGGTTAAGGAAATAGGGTTTTGGACTAATCCAGGTCATTGGGTTAGGGTTTTGGATGCCGCTGGCTCCTATATGTATATTGTATTTTAAACAATGTAACACAATGAATGAATATGATAAATGCTGGTTTTCCCGGTTTGGGTTTCCAGGGGAAAAATATCTGTGTAATGTTTGTATTTGCCATTGTATCTTTTCTGTTCTTTTCTGAATATCTGTTTACAGTAGACATTGTACAAGGTTAGAATTTACATTTGGTATCAGAGCTTTATTGGCTTCATGGGGATGCCTTTGTGGTCAAGGGTTTGGCTTAGGACTGTGATAAGCCTTGTTACAGTGAGAGATCTGCGATATTGTTTTTCAGGTGAAAATAAATGGCAAGCAATTCGAAGATGGAGACCGAGAAGTTTAATGGGAAAATATTTGAGATGTGGAAGCTCAATATGGAAGATCTTT
>SNQJ01S0021967.1:119614-132042 GCA_010110895.2 Picea sitchensis
CATGCCTTTACCTATGGCATGGGAATTTCCTATGCCCCATATCTAACGAACGAGGTTAGAGGTTGATCAATCGTCAAGGTTGATATTCCATCGTCGAAGTGCTCGAGGTATAACGACCCTCAATGATGTAATAATACAAAAGAACCCTGATACATGACACATTTTCATTGGT
This sequence comes from Picea sitchensis, assembly GCA_010110895.2. Taxonomy (NCBI): domain Eukaryota; kingdom Viridiplantae; phylum Streptophyta; class Pinopsida; order Pinales; family Pinaceae; genus Picea; species Picea sitchensis. Next base: position 119,787 of record SNQJ01S0021967.1, read on the forward strand.
GCTGAATCCAAAATGATCATTCTAAAAATAAATCTTCCCAACATACGACACCATTTACCACCCAACTCCAATACCACTTGTGGTATAGAGCCTCCACTCCACCGGTAGCCCCACCACATTGGTATACCACCTTTCCATCGGGGCCTACCATCTTGTCATCATGGACCCACCACTGTGGCCCTGCCACATCACCTATCATGTGGCCTACACATCATTATAACATCATCATATGGAAACAAATTCACTTTTTTCCAATTTCCCTAAAATTTTCAAAAAAATGCATATTTTCAAGAATGCACCTTTCGGCTCATCGTTTACATAAAAAAAAACTACAAATTGTTCCATATGGTACAAGTGATGCAAGTAACGCTATGATACCAAACTATAACATACCCATTACTATCAACCACAATTTTTTTTCTCTAATACCAAATTGTGACGTACATGTCACCAACAAACCCAAAATGACTCCAATACCACTTTGGAATGTACCACCTACCCAGGTAACTCTAAATTCTTCTTCTTGGAAAAATTATGGATTTTGATACCAATTATTAGAATCAAGAAGCATGATAACAACCCATGCAATAACCAAGAATCATGCTAAACTATAAATAAAATAATAACATTCCATGCAAAACATTAACAACAATAAGCACATTATAACACATCTCAAAGATAACAAAATTACACAAAAAAATATAAAATATAGAAAAAACATAGAGAGAACTTATATTTAAATAAACCATTCACCAACTGGTTGTAGATTTCAAACGTTCCACCCAACCATAGACAATATTGTTCTATATTTGAATAATAGGTCACCCCCAAGCTATCGCTATGAGTCCACAAGGACGGGTCCTAGGTGGGTTCTAACACACACAAATAACTATCAATCTTTCATGGTTTTCCCAACCACACAATAATCCTAGTTTACCATCTCGCTTCCTCTTCACCTTGCACAACCCAAAATAATTAACCCCTTTCTCTACAATGTAGTCCCTCATGTCGTTCCACTTCATTTCCAAGGCTCCAATGCTACTGTTAAGGAAATATCAATTTTGTAAATTCAATAGATACTCAGTTGTAGACATGTCTTTCACAACCACAATCATTCTCATACACACATGCATCAATTCCTTCCTAGAATAATCAATAGTTACCTACAACCAACAAGAAATGGCTCTTTTCCTCCCATATTTCATTTCCCATGCCCAGACTAAGACCAAGAATGAGAAAGAATGAATGAAGAACCAAAATGAGTGAGTAACAATGAATGAGGAACCCCCAAACAACAAAAAATGAGGTTTATATAATTACATGCAATAAATGACCATATGGCCTTCCCCCAAAAATTTCATGTAACCTTGTTTACCCACTTAAAACCAAAATGGGTGAATAAAATAATAAAAATACTTATCCCCTTTATCCCCCCTCTCTCGTGGAATCATATCCCCCTATCTTTTTCCTTGTCTGTCTTGCAACCATTGATGCATTTTATTATTAATATCCAAAGTATTACATTTCTAGGCACTTTGTCCTTTAAACTTTATAGGCACTCCGACCTAGCATAAATAAACAAGATAGAATTACTAATCTGAGGACTCAAAACTGGGGAAAATTGGTCCTATTGGATTGAGATTTAAGGTGTTATATAAAATTTTGTGATTTGATTTAAGGTGATTCTCAAATATAGAAATTACGATGCAACATTAAAAAAAAGAATTGGTGAACCCTAAGGCTAGGGTCTAGTGCTTCAAGAGATTTTCTTTCTTGTACCTAGTCTCTATTTCATTTCTAGATTATTTATCAAGGTTATATTACATATTTAGAGGTGATACTAATCTCCAATGTGCTAATAATTATTTATCATTTACTTATAGGTTTTATTTGGTGAATTTCAAGTGCTAACTTGTGAAACCCTAAGAGGATTCACCATCGATTTTACAATTTCTTGTTTAGTTAATGTTTGTATACATTTAGAACTTGTCTCTAACACTTGTTTTGTTGTTGTTATATAGCATATCTATTTTTTGAGTTTGTTAGACTTAAATTATAATCTTAAGTTGTTAATGTTGTTTATCTTACCTATTATATTTGGAACACACATCTAGTAGCTCCTAACCTTTCTTTGAAGTGGATATAAATGTGATTATGCAATTGTTTCTAGCTAAATATCTTTAGAGCATTGTTATTTTATATTGGAATCCTAATGCATTGTCTTGTTATATATTTTTTGGATTCGTTAAGGTAAATCATATGATTGCATGGTTTTGTTTCACTTAAAGAGCTTTTATTTTCATCATTTTGGATACCCCTCATGGATTTTAGGAGCTAGACTAAAGTGCAGGGGAAAATGTATTGAGGTGACAGTGGTGTACTTCCCACCCACTTTCCCCAGTTAGCACCTATGTTGGGAATTTTTGCAAGGGTTATATTTTAGGTGGTAATAGGGCCTAAGCAACCAAATATGACTATGAAATGGATTGTTGAATACCTCATCCTAGTACTATGGTAAATTATAAATAAAAGTGTAAACAATATAAATGTGAAGAGTCGTAAGTGATAGGAAGAGTCGCTCGGAATGTGGAGATGGGCATCCTATATTGTATTTATGAAACTCTCATGTTAATTAAAATCATAAGTGTGGAGTTATATTTTCTTCCCATACCTAGCCTGTTAGTGGTATCAGAGTAGGTTAACTCCATGATTCTCTACTTTTCCTGTAAGTCAATTATATTCCTCTATCTCTTTTCCTTCCTAAATTTTTTTCATTCTCTTTATGTTTTGGGGTGTTACATATAGTCCTCTCCCCTCAACTCATTTATGCCTCTCAAAGTTCTCCCAGTTTTCATTTCCAAGCCTATTGAAGTTTTTAATCGTTGTCATAGTAACCACTTCTACCCTCTGGAGGATAACAAGGTTGAGGGTTCATCTTTGTGCATATGTATGTATCCTTTTTCACTTTCAATCAAAGAAATATATTCCCATTCTTAAATTCCAACCATCAATTTCCTTTACATACCCATACTTTTGCTATTAAAACCCTCACCTAATTCACCCATCGAATTCTTTTACATCCCCATACTTTTCCTATGAAAACCCTCACCTAAGTCATTGAACCACAAACACCATTTTCTCCTCTTAATAGTTTCAATTTGCTTCACAATGTTGTCAATATTTAGAAATTGGCCAATACGAAGATACTATTAAAAAAATTGGAGTCTTGTGGAGGTGTGTGACAGTGTCTCCAATGACCACTCCAACCAGTGCAAACCTACAATTCAAAAAACTTGCAGACGACTTATAAAGGGTGTGTGAAGGCATATGGTTAAAATGCCTCATTGGAGAATTAATGATTGTACACTATTTGCCGAGGGAGATAATATTGATGGGAACTAATGGTGACAAAACCCTAGAATAATCCAATATGGAATTTGAAGTCCCTTTGGATGCAAATTGATTTGCAAATGAGTGGAAGATGAGGTTGCAACCATGAGCTTGCCTTATCTGCAGGTAAGCCTAGTTTGTGTCCATTTATAAGTTCAAGCAACATAACTCCAAATATATGGACACCAATTTTAGTTGTGAATCCATTTCAGTAAACAAATTTAGGATAAAGATATCCATGTGTGTCACCCATGATTGTCCTTATCTGTGATCAATTTGAAATCCTACACACTATTTTAGTCTCCTGTAGTATCTTTTATGAGAATAGAAAGATTGTTTGGTAACTAAAACTCATTTTTATAACATTTATTCCATCCTAAATGAATGTAGTTTCGTTTACTCATTTGAAGATTTTCCCATAGAATAGAGAAGATCAGAGGGAGAAATTGCAAGGTAACTTGTGTTGTAGTCTCATTGTGCATTTTTTCTTCTTTAAAATATTTTAATTCTTGGGTAGCTTTAGAACACTATGGGAAGATGCATTGTCTCATATCCATTGTTGGTGTGGTGTTCACTCATGTTTATATATTTTCCTATTAATTAAAAAATTCAACCTCGTAGGGTATTCTTATAAAGATCTTTAAGATACCATTTTCATTAAAATTCTCTCACTCAAAATTTTAAATTCACCTATTCAAAAAAATATATTTACACATTCATATCATAAACACCTGAGAGTGGACCACGCTATAAAATAATAATAGTATATTAAATAATAAAACCATAGTAGAATAATGACTTAAATTGAAATATACAAAATAACTACATCCATTCCATCAAATCCATTCATAGAGTAAGAGAAAATCATTTGAATCAAGTCATGTAGGACAATAAATAAAATGAAGGTCCAAAAAAAGGGGCTTTAAATGATTTTCAACATTTAAACTCATCAAGATGAAATGGAAAAACATAATCAAGATCTTATGCTTTAATAAAATTCAAAAATAACAAAAGTTACAAGCTCCACAAATAGTTCTCTATGAATATATTTAAAAGAACATTACAAATTGGTTGTCCAAGTTCAAATAAAATGTGTGCACAAACAACAAAGCATAATATCCATGATACTTAAATGATAAAATGAAATAAGTTTGTCCTAGTGGATTGGGATGGGGCTCCTGTGGATCATATATAGTAGCAAAGGTAACCTAGAAGAAGAGAGAAAACAATCAGGGATTGGCTTTATGGGTAAACAATAAACACATAAATTTGGATGATCATAAATTGAGATGAAAAAGGGAAAAGCTTCCAAAAAGTGTACTCAGAAAAATGAAAATAGAGTTTGATGGATGGATTCCTCTCTTTTATCCTTTGAAATATCTTGATAAATATAGTTGGAACTTGACCCTTGCCGATCCAACTTTTTATTGGTATCTATGGAGGATTAGTTATTTTATTCAATGAATTCTTAAGACAATTTTCAATATATTATTTTAATAGTGGGACCATTATATTCTACTTTACATTAAGTACAAATTTCTCAACCTCTATTATATTGCACTCTGAGTGTAGTTCTTGTATTGATGCCTAATGATCCTCATTATCATTAACGAAGTTAACCAACCCTTTCTTAATTTGTTCTTCTGGAAAGTTAGTGAGATTGTAAAACTCAATACTCCATGAAATCTTGAGTATGTTTGGTTTTTAAACCCATTGCTCCCATGGAACGATGGCCCTTTGGGAATCGACATGATGGGAGGGGGAAAGAGTGATTCCTTGAATTTCCCTCCTCCCATTTCACTTGAAATTCAAGTGAAAAGGAATGAATGTATGTGTGTGTGTATTATTATTATTATTTTTTTCTTTTTTATGATTTTATTTGCAATAGTATTGGTTTTTTAGGTGAAGGTCTAAAAAATGTTGCGATTATAAGATTGAAAAAAATGTGCTACTTATAGTACCGTGTTTCTATTTGAAGATTGATTTCATGGTTCTAGTTCACAACAATGCATACTTTTGAGGCCATAATTTAAAACAACTGGTAATTCTAACCTCAAATAAAATGGGGTGCTACTACTAGAACCACTTTTAGTTTTAGGGTTGATTTTAAGGTTTTCATTTGGAATGGTACCGGTTGTCAAGACCATGATTTCAACCAAATTTATTTTTAGCTTTAAAAANACTGGTAATTCTAACCTCAAATAAAATGGGGTGCTACTACTAGAACCACTTTTAGTTTTAGGGTTGATTTTAAGGTTTTCATTTGGAATGGTACCGGTTGTCAAGACCATGATTTCAACCAAATTTATTTTTAGCTTTAAAAAGAAGGAGTGATGCAATGAGCACGGATTTTTGTTTTGGGGGGTTGATTCTAAGGTTTTTATTTGAAAATTTATAGATGATGAACCTTGCAAAATTTTGTATTTTTAACTCTACCAAAAAAACGAGAGAGAGCTGCCAATAGCACCATTTTCTAAAATGGGGGTAAAAATAACCACTAAATGCGACCTCTAAAAAATGATAACTATAGAGATTTATCATAAGTTGGTAACTCTTTTTTTATATCCCCTTCTTTGTTGTTCAAATCCCTTTCTCTATAATATTTCCCCACTTGGCCCGAGGAAGCTTCATCTCTTTCTTTTCTCTATCTCCTTAGATAAGCGTTCAATGCCTAAAATTTTGATTCAATGCATCTCCTTGGGGAAAATTATGTTATTTGAAAGGGAATTTATAATATGGAATACTCTACCTCATTCTTCTTTTTAATTTATCCATCTTAGGTAGTTGAGATTTTATCAATATTATGTTTTTGGTAGGAGCCTCAATAAACATTTTGATGACTTCTTCATTGATTTTAGATAGAAACATAATATATTTTCTACTTATCTTAATATAATCTTCCAACTCCTTAGATATCTGCACCCATGGAAATAAATTATCTTTTGTCCCAAAAGATGGCAAATGAAAATTATTTGCCATATTTTGTATAATCTTCCACAATAGATCAGAATATGTTACCTCATGTGTAAATCCCTTGAGAGCATTGTAAGATACCTATTTATAGTATTGTAGGCCCCAATAAATCTCTTTAAATTCTTCAAGGGTGAAAACAACAATTTCTATAGGGATTTCCTCTAAGGAGGATTACAAATCCCTCAAATTATCAAATTGCAATTGAGCTTTCCAACAATCAAGATCCCATGCTTAAATATGAGACATGACATTATAAATATCTTGACCATGGGCTTGCACATGATGGCCTTTGTTACAAAATTGTCTTTGTACATTGTTGAATTCATGTCATACTTTAAAATGATAGTCAATAAAATTTGAATTATGATACTTGATGGATTTGTAATATTTGACTTGATTTTCCAAGAAGGTGATTTTGCTTTTGTATTCTTTCATATTATTCTCCACATGAATAGATTTATGAACATTGTCTTGGGAAATAGCTAATCTTAAAAAATCAAAGTAATCCCAATTCAACTTTCTTGTATCCACCACCATAGTTTCAGTGGTGAGTATCATTTCAGAATCGATGCTGATTTTCCTTCTTTTATATTTTTTTGTTATCACTTGCTTCCTTCGATTATCAAATGAAAAAAAATTCCATATTAGCAACTTCATCTTCTAGAGTTGGAATCGATCCATCACCTCCTACAACCATGTTGTTTTAGGGGCTAGTCGAATATGTTGACTAATAAACAGTCGATCGACTGTGGTAATTAGAAATGTAAGTTGGTCAAAGTATCTTCTAACCAACTAACCCAGGAAGTTAAGTAGTTACAACTTCCTGGTAACTAGATATATATGAATATAAATAGACAAGCATAGAGAGAATTTGGTGGCTCTGTGTGAGATATTGTATACATTGTACTACATTGTTATATCCTCTAATAAATGAAAATATTTGGGCTCTCACTACTTGTGTATGTCTTTGTCTATATATGTGTGTGTGTGTGTGTGTGTGTGTGTATTATATGTTGCTTATGTAAGGACTACTAGTAACTCTCCCTAATTTCCCCTAGACTAAAACATTGGTTCTGTTGCCGGTAGTTCTAAACCTAGGCATGTAGAAGTATAAATAAATGTTAATCCTGCAATACATACATGAATGGTGGGACCAAAAAACTGAGAATTACATTAAAAATTACTCCAGAAGAAACAATCTTTCCCTAGAAGAAGCAAGAGAAAGATTCTTCTCAGAAACCCATGAAATTTTTTTATAGGTCCTCCCTGAAGTGTTATTTCAGTACATCAATAAGTTGGGTAATGCATAATTTGATAGCCAACGAGAAACTTGGACTCAAGCTTACAAACGAAGGATGAATGGATTTTCACAATTGTTTCAAGAGAGTTGTTGAAGACTATATATTAAAGAAAGCCTTCGAAGATCGAACATCTCTTGATAGAATAAAATAATTTTTTTACACCGACTTGCATAAAGGATTCTTGTGTACTGTGTCGAAACTGCTTCATAAATACCTCCTTGACAAGGGATTTGGTGAAATCGTTCAATACAAACCTCGATTAGGCACACCGTTACCAAATAGTAACTATCAAGAGAGGGACAAATAGTGGGAAGGATTTCTCAATGCAAAGTGAAAAGACACAAGACAAGCTTCGGATTATTTTCTGAATAAATAAACATGGACATTAGTATTGACTTCAAGTAATTTGGGGCGGTGGTGGGGGGTCAGTCAAATTTATGAGATGCCATAAGGAGAGCATACCAGAAGTTCTTATTACTGAAGAATAAATGTCGTCAATAGGAAAGCAAGCATACATGCAATCTGTTGACATCCAAATATTAGAGTGGGATAAAAGGAAAAATAAAAGGGAATAACTTTGTAACCTATGGAACAATCAGAAGTCGAATAGATAAATTATTAGGGAGATTCATCCTGACAGAGCCTGTGAGTAGTCCGAGTATGAAACAAATTGACTAGAGATGGCAATAACAACAACCGCGATGACCCCTGAAAGAAGTCAAGATGTAGAGTTGATAGAGGATAGATTGAATGCCTATCAATCAGAAGATGAACCTAAAAGCATGGATTATGAAGAATCAATACTAGTGATACGCACTTCCCCCATGCTAGAAACCAACCCATGAATAAAATAATTCCTCCAACAAATAATTCAGATTGATGACCAATCTGCAAGGTTATGGTACAAAACTGATGAACATGGAAACCTACGAGATGCACTCATTGTTGAGACAAAAATAAATGAAATCGAAAACATGATCATCCAAATTATGGATCTCACTGACTCGACCCCCTTTCCAAATATATTATCAAGAGAAGAAACTATTTGCAATCATGAACCAACATGACCATTGGACCAACGCTTAGTCAAGTATAAAGATTAAAGTGCTCATACCAAAGAGATACTTTCTGTAGTCAATAGGAAACAATTATTCCTTGAGTACCACCTAGTAAGAGATCAACCAATAGAAAAAGAGACACAAGAAAACCCAACCAAGGATTTGAAAAATCAGTCAAAAATTGTGGTAACTCAAACACCACATAAATAAAATACCTCTAAAAAGACAATAAAGATGAGATTTAACCACATACCCCTGTACGAGGGAGATGAGTAACTGAAAAGACACTGGAATGCGAGAAATTATAGGATTCCGTAGACATCACTGATGAAAAAAAAACATGACACAATTCAGAGATGCTCTTTGACACCATGCCCTGACATGGTTTATGAACTATATAGAAAATCAGAATCGGAAAAATTCGGGCATAAAATATGGTTTTCTATCATTTTTAAAATTCCAATATGTCACACACTTGGCTAATTTTTTTTTATAGGAAATAAATCAACGACCATGCGAGTTGATATAAGAGTATGATAAAATATTCAAAGATATCTTGGGACAAATTCTGACAACAATCGACCAAAGATTGCTAGTTCAGTGGTACATCGATGGTTTATTGAAACATATCTACTCACCATTACACTTGTACGAAATAACCACTTGAAAATATGCATTACAAAAGGCACAACGCATCGAGACAAATGATGATGGGTCATCGACTACTTTGTCAATTGGAAGACTTGAAGAAAAAATAGAGCACTTACAACAAATGATAAAGACTTTTTCCATAAGAAGAAATGAAATTTGGTGCACTTCATACTGTGAAGAAGGACATACGAAGAAAACATGTAGCCTCAATGATCAACTACGAACAACAACATATGCACATATATTACAAGCTCAAAAATATTGTAACATATGCGAGGGTTTGACTCATCATAATGTACAAGATTGTCCACATAATTTGAAAAAAAACAAGTGGTGCCAAATTTGTGAAGCTTCTAATCACAAAACATCAGAATGTTGTTTTAACGCACAAAATCAAGCTAGTGTACGAACAATATACCACACAGAAGCCACCAACCAATATAACAATTATGGTCGAAGAGACGACTACTACGGTCGATCTCGAGGTTGAGGAGGCTGCAGTCGATTTGGTGGTTGAGATCGAGGTTGAGGATGACCATACTGATACAAATTTTGGAAATATGATCAGATCAGTCCATATTTCCCAATGAAATATAGAATCGACTTGAAATTATGCAATATATGCAGCGTTGGTGATCACTCATTAGAAGAGTTCCCAATAGTACTCAACAAAATTATAATTAGAAAAAATGTAAATCTCCTACACTCAGTATCAAAAGAATAAGTATTGAATTCAAAAAATTTAAATATCATCTCAAGATCTGGTGTAGGTCGAGATCTTAATAGTGCCACATTACATGACCAACAGAGATAGAAGGATAGTTTCTCTCCAAATCCTGATAAAGAAGAACAAATTATGAAGGAAGTTATCAGATTCTTTAAGAAAATCAATGGAAGACAAAATGAAGATATTCTACAAGACTTCCTACAATTATTATAGGAAAAACAGTTAGTCGATCGATTGCTAGAATTACTAAATATATTAAAAGAATACAAATAAGGAAAGATGCCATCAAAGGATGTTAGGAAACTCTCGCATAAGCATAAATATTATGATCCACACGTCTAACTAGAAATCAATGAAGAATCGATCAAAGAATTAGTTGTTGATTTTGGATCTCAAGTCAATATATTACCGCAAGAAACTTGGATAACACTAGGTCGACTTGCTTTAGCACTAAGTTTGAACTATCTCAAACTTGAAGATCAAATATTGATAGAACCCATTGGTATACTAAAAAACACAGACACTCAAATAATGGGTATTCCGACTCAATTCGACTTTGAATTTGTCGACCTAGTCGAGGGGATGCCAACATATGTAGTGCTTGTCAGTCGACCATGGGGTTGAAAGATGAAAGCAAATATCTCTTTAGAGAAAGATAGAATCAAGTTAAAAGGTGATGGGAGAAAAATAATCATTCCCTTGGATCCAAAAGAAGGAAAACCATGGACTGAATCATGGGATGAATACCAAGAGGCTTGGTGCCTATATCAAATAAACAAAGAACAAAGATATTATGTAGAACTAACTACACAAGGAGAAATTTTGAGAGAATCTCCCATGTCAGTTGGACATAATTTCGACTCCACTCTATACAAATGGAAAATCAAGAATTACGAAGCACACACAAAATATTGTTGGTCCATTAAAATAATACTAAAGCATCCAAGAACATTCTACTCCATTCGGGAAGTGCCAATAGGATATGAAAAGAAAATCTGACAGACTCCCACTCTCATACTGAATGACAATCGAATAAGAAATCCTTTATGATATAATGCACGACATATAACTTCGACACATGTCAAAGAAGTATAGAAATATGTTGGAGAGAAAGGAAGGGCGTAGAGCCTCGCAGAAACCTTTGCAAACCAAGCTGCATTATGGTGGGAAACACATTCCCACCAAGTTACAAATGTGGATGACTATGTCGACATAATTCATCGAATTTTTTGGAGAGCACAAATTGTCCAAAGCAGCTGATATCCCCATTTTCAGGATTGGGTACGATCCAATAGAGCATATTCAATGATGTGAAAACGAATGGTGAAATATAGGTTACAGAGATGAAAGTATATGCCCCCGCATGTTTCCAAGAACATTATATGAGATACCAAATAAATGGTATAATATTTAAGAATCCTATGACCATACGTTAAATTGGGCAAAAATTAAAAACAAAATTGTGCAAGACTTTGAATTTAATCCATAAGAGGAAAACATGAAATAAGCAGCACAAGAAATCAAAAACTTCTTAGAAAATCCAACACCAGATGCATATAAAGAAAAAGGGAAGATGAAGATGGATTTAGGATTGACATCATCTTGCAATTTTGTGTCGACAAAAAATAGGGAAGTATCGATGACACAAAGACTCGAAATTGAAAATATAAGGTGCCTGAGACAAATATTTTAGTAGAAAAAATACCACCCAACATTGCAAAATCATGTGAAATCAGTATTCAATATAGATACAAAAAAAAAAAAGATTAGGAACAACCCGACTTCCAAGAAAGTTTTACAAAAATTGAAGAAGGGGAACATTATCTTGACAAAGCAAAACCACTAGAATGGATGGAGGTTGAAATTAAAACAAAATAATTCGACATATCAAACGTTGATCGCCAAAAAATGGTTCAAATAGGTGATTATTGGACGAACACGCAAATAGAAGACATAGTCAACCTGCTAAAATAATATCAATATGTTTTTTCCCGCGACTACAAGGACTTGTAAAGAAAATGGGAGGGATGAATATCGAACTCATTCCAGTAGCAAAGAAAATAAAAATGACCATACAAGCTAGCTGATAAATATAAGTCGATCGTTCAAAAAGAGATAAAAGGAATTCTACAAGCATGTATCATTTACCTGATTGA
>SNQJ01S0021967.1:132052-155123 GCA_010110895.2 Picea sitchensis
GACCACTGAGGGAGGAGGCACGAGGAACTTATGACCATATGGGCACGCATTTCAATTCAAAGTACAGTCATAATTGTAGGTTTCAGAGGGAACGAAAACTGAGACAAAATTCTTCTTGGGCCTGGGAGTGCTAGGGTCAGATCAAGGCGTGGAGATAGTCAATTTTGGGTAATTCAACACCATGAATTCAATGGTGCTATCTATTTTATGATCTGAGCATTATTTCTGAAGCTGGATTTCAGAATGAGGTATACTTATGTATTTTGCCAAATTATTTTGGTGAGTTAATGAAAGAGCCTACCCAGTTGAGAGAAGGACATGGAGATGTAGTCCATTAGGGACGAATTCCATTATCAAGTTTTTGTGTTCAGATCTGATGCATATGTCTCTTCATTTTCAAGTTTTTCCTTATTTAATGGTGCACTTTAATTTATTCTCATTTAATTTATTCTTTATAAGTCACATTGAAAATATCATGGATCATCATTCCATAACAATCCCCAGATTCCCTTGAAATGTACAAACAATCATTTGGAAACCTCCATGATTATTTCCTAATGGGTCTCACATGAGTTCCATTTCATCACTGACATATATGTCCACTCACATGAAGTTCTAAAATTCTTCAACAATCATAACGACAACTCACACACTCGTGAATCGTCCAATTGGGACAAACAATATCTATTCGAAAGACAACAAAGATTTGTAAGTGTACAAAAAAGAACCTACACTCATACCAATGATAGTAAATTTGATCATAAAGAACAACGACCATCATCAATATTTCACTTCCATATCTTGAGAGATTGAATCATGTACAAAATATTTCTCCATCACTCAGATTAGCTTCCATGTTACAACTCTATATAATAGAGCTCAAGAATGAATAATACCCACTTTGCAAAGAGTTAAGTTATAAAACATAGACCATGGGATTGGATAATTTATTAGACTACCACCCACCATAACTAGACCTTTAGAAATCATACGAGGATCAACCATCTTGGTCATAGACATTAGAAGAGGAAATTTCCCATCTCATAAAGTCACAGATGCTCCCCTACAACTTCAATTCATCAACTCTTAGAGGAAACTGAGCATTCGACAACCATCTCAATGAACAGTGAAGGAAGCAATAGTCTAGTTTGGGTTACTTTAACAAAGCRTGGAAATAAAATTTCAAAATATCGTTTCAATTAAGACTTATGTGTGAGAAGAAATGATTGTGGACTCAAAACTAGGGATGATCCCAAAATAAGGCCTTCAGTCAATTCGAAAGAAACAAAAAGAGAATGGTCTTCTTACAAGAAGACAACATATTCGACCCAACAAGCATAGAAATGTGACCAACACATTATTTCCATAGAAAATAAGACACAATTGACTCAACCAGTGGAAGAATTCTAAGCGAGGTAGATTGGTTGGATGCAACACCTTAAGTTGGTCAAGCACATGGAAATTTTATCTCCTCCTCCTACAACTTTCTTCTTCTCTTCGTCTCTTACTTCTCAATTTTGTAATTAAGTTTTCTAAATTTAATTTTTCATACTCCCCCCTTTCTCAGGAAAAGCAAGGTATTGAGGTGGGGGGATATGTTGTAGGGGATAGTTGACTCTATCAACTAGAACTGCCAGTCAAATGTGGTAATCATAAATATAAGTCGGTCTAAGTATATGCTAACTGACCTATTGAGATCAATTCTCGCTTCCAAAATTTCCCTCCCCTTTTCAATTTTCCCAACTTCTTTTCTCCCCTTCTATGCTTACCATTTTTCCCCTTTTCCTTTTTTTTTTTCCTTCTATTCTCCCTTTCGAGTTATATACTTAGTCATTTTTTTTTAGAAAAATGGGTTCTTGGGTTGGCAGACTCGTGAATCCTCATCTCCAATCCACATTCTCACATATCGAGTCCACCCAACCACCACATTATCCCATACTTAGACGTTTCTACAATCGTGGGTTCCCGGGTTGGCAGGGTCAAACTCTCATATCCCATGTTCTATGATACACATTTTGCATCCAAAATACCCACAATATACATTTTTACCCCCAGACTCCCCGATATTCCAAGAATCGCATTTCTCCTATGTTGAATCCCTTCGAACGCCTCACAACACTTAACCATTTTTCGACCTTCTCCATTCGCGGGTTGGCGGGTTCATAAAAGTCTCAAATCCTATTCCGCTCCCATCCATCCCCGCAACCTTCATTCTTTTTTCAATGCACATTTAGTATGGTTTAATGTTAATAAATCATTATGCAGGTCCCATAAATATTGTCATTAATAGGCGAAGGGCTCGAGGAAATTCCCCATTAAACCACATTAAAGGATGATTTGCGGAAGATTATATATTATCTCTCAAGCGTCAGTTTCTAAGATTATCTAGATAAAAAATAACACTCTTGTCAACTTATGGTAACAACAACTTGACAACAGTTTTGTGGAGAGACCTTTAACATCTTTGGAAGAGAAGATCAGAATTTTCAGTGGTCTATAGAATACTCGTATTATTCATCCCCTTCTGCTAAGAAGGAAGTAATTTGGACGTCTGGAATTGCATGCGCAGGTTGTGTTCCAGAAGTTTTAGACTGCAAGGAATTGGTTACCTGGTTCACCATGAAATATATACCAAGCCAGTTGATAATTCCACTCCAGGACTATTCTCTTGTTATTCTTTCACCTCAAGTATTCCGTAAGATGATGATACTTCGAGAGCCAACGTTCACCTTCAAAGGTGAAGATTGTAGAGACTTTTTGAAAAAAAATGACAACAACCTGGATCTCTTACCGTAATTCTTAGAGAATCCCGCTGCCATCCCTGAGGATATTACCAGAGTCCAGGTCATCTTACTCAAAAACCCATTTCGGGAAATTGCATGGTTATTTACCAGAATTACGGGCCAAGAAAATACTACTAGCATTTCCTGTATGATTATTTACATCTTATATTTTACCGTCAAGGAGTAAGACATTTTCGATCGAAGTAAGTTGATTTCCATTGAAATATCTTCCTAATTGTCTCAATATAAAAAGGATAAGAAATTCTTTATGTCTTCTTATTTGGTTTTCACGATAGCACATTGTTGTCAGTTTCCTAAATTATCTATATGCAAAAAGGTGAATTGTGAATTCGACCCTGTGACCTTTTGGTACCAAGTGTTATGGAGGAACAAACCTTCCCTACATTTTTTTGAAGTTTTCAATGACTTCGTCTTGGTTTTTAAAGTGTTATTGTTTGGACGAAATACCCCAAGAATATCATCTCAAGCTAGTAAATTTATGGATAGAAAGGGGACTTTGGAACAAATGGAGAATTACAATGTCATCAAGATTTTCGGTTGTAAGGGAAATCCTTCCTTTCTTCCTTGCCATATATCTGTCAGAATGTTTATCATAGAAGTTACAAGGAAATATAAATTTTGGCTGCACTTTTTTCATGAAAAACGAAAAAATCAATTTATACCATTTCCTTGGAAAGTTGGGGATTTTGTATTCAGAAATATGAACAAAATTGATGAATTCGCTAGCCACTTCCACAACTTGAATGTCAAGTATGCTGAAAATATTAGAGGGTTTGAACATAATGGAAACTTTGTGGAACATATGTTAACATTGGGTTTTAGCAGTTCCTTTATCCATACCATTCTAGGAGAAGAAGAGTATAATAACCTAGGTAATCCTACCCATACTGCTGGTGACGTAGATATGGTACTAAGTACTAATGAATTGTATAAAAAGAGAGGAAAAGGTCCCAATGAGAAGAGTGCACAGTCCCCATTTGTTACTCCCAAGAATTCAACACGTTGGAGTAGTTATCCAACGACCCACCCATATAAGAAGGTAACCAACAATAGTTCATGTGGAGGAGGAGACAAGAACCCCCCTCTAGGAAAAATTGAAAGCTCCCATAAACTTCCTCTGAGGAAGAAGAGGAATAATATTGTACAAGAGGAAGAAGAGAATCATGTCAGAAGTGACATCAATATATTCTCCCTCGAGGATATGGAGCTTGAAGATGACATTGAGAACATGTTCCCTAACATTGACCAGCTAGGAGGCGTGGCTCACCAGAACCAGTCATTGGAATTTCTTGAGAATGAGATATTTGATGAAGAAGACTCATCTCTATTTCATAGTGTTGTCTTTGACGACGAGTTGAAAAAATTAATTATTGAGAAGAGTGATGCGAAGAATAAAAATGGGAAATATCGTTCAGAGGTTAACTTAAAGAATATGTAGCCTTCTCAGGTATCCAGGATCCATAGAGCCATCGGTGATGCATTGGATGATTCCATTGGCATTCTAGAAGAAGAAAATACAAAGTTGAAGGAAAGGATCAAGGAACTTGAAGAGACTTTGATGCCTCTTCCACTCCTTTCCATCCCTTTGGAAATTGTCGGACCTGCCACGCTCGCATCCAAAATGAAAGAATCCCCAATATCACTCACATCAGCCAAGATTTATGTGGAGAATAATATCAAGAAAATAATATCATTGATTACATAATCTTATGAAATTGTTGGCTCGAGGGTGCATGCCTTCCTTGAATATCTACAGGACGATCTAAAAAATGAAGAAGGCTTCTACCTTGATGCAATGGTACCCTTTGGTATTAAAGTTACTAACATGTCATTGATTAAGAGAAGAGAGGAGGACCTTCCCTCTCCAAGTCGGATCAAGCAGTTGAATGCCTGATTTAAAAAGAAAATAAAGAACTTGAACAACATTGTTCAGGTGTGCAACCAATCCATAACAATGAGAGAAGATCTATTCAAAAGGCTCATGGAGGTGGAGCTAGTCGGAAGAACTAACAAGGTCCAAGATACCAAGTTTATCCTCAACTCGTTGTTCCTAAAAAAAAATAGTTTGATGAGTAGGTTAATATTTTTAAAGGATTATCAATTGAAAAATTCTATGGCATAGTTGTATATGATGAGAACGCCATAAATAACTAGCTAGTAGATTATTCTGAAAAAACCAGGATATGGAAGAAATATTACATGGAATTTCCATTGATCTTCGTGACTTGGAGGGTGAGTTGTTCAATATTAAAATACGGCATGAAATGAACGTGGCACCTATGAAAAATTACATCAAATAATGGTTCAAGAAGGATATTGACAAACTGACACATGAAGGTAAAGAAGCAGTTGATACGATTTGTGTAACCGTTGATGAAAATGATAAAAGGACATCAACAAGAAAATGAAGACACGAGCGACCATCATAGTAAGTTTACGCTGATCACATTCTTATTTCTTTATCAAGTCTGTCATCCAGTTATTCCACCTTTTTCACTAGAAAGGTTTAATCGAAGACTGATAACTCCTTTATTCTTCTTACCAAGTCTTGCTAATCTTTCCACCGCCCACCGTCCTCTTTATAAAATCTAATTTATTGTATTTATTTTCTTAATGGTCCATGGGAGCCCCAATCCCATTCTGTAAGACAAACACATTTACAAATTCAAGAATATGTAATAAACTATATATTTTTGGAAATTTCATGAGAACTACTTCGAGAACAATCTCGACTGTGCTTTGTAACCATTTTTCAAAATATAAAGTATTTGAGGTTGATCTATCATTATATTTATTTGATCTTCCCATGTATACACTCTGTTAAAGTTCTCTTCTGCATGCATATCATATTCTTTTTATTTTTATGTGCAAAAATCTCTATCTTAAACTATGATGGAGGTGAGGAAATTTTGCTTATTTGCTTCAAATGTGTGAATGTGTTCGGTTCCTAGTCCTTCCTCAGGAACTTTCCTTTAAAATAAAAAAAAATAATTTTTCCGTTTATGTTATTGTAATATAATTGTTTCTTTGAATTACTGCAATGAACTTCTGTCAAGTCCAACTTTTTGAATATTTAAAAATCTCAAGAAAATCATAAGAGGAGTACCACCTCTATAATAACGTAGGGGGATTCACATCCTTGTGAGGTTTTCATTTCGGTCCTAACGGATTCAAGCATCAACATTTTTGGCGACCATACTGGGGACATGAACTAAAAATTCAGAACCTGGCCCAATGTTTTTGAAAGAATATATGAATTTACCCTAGGGTAATCAGCCCCATTTGGAAATTGGATTGAATAATAAACGAAGAATTTTACATCAGTTATACAACTTATTAATATCAACGGCCCAGACCCATCAATATTTAGAAAGGTCATGGAAAACCTTGGTCCAAGAAGAAGAAAGATAAATCCTCCGGAGACAGAGGAGAGAAGAATGACAAGACCGAAGAAATCAAAGACTAGATAGAGAAAAACAAGAACAAGGTCATAATTGAAGATGGACAAATACAAGGGACCCATTATCAAAATTAAAATCAAGCAGTTCTTTTCCTCTAGAAGTGAAAATCCTATTCCTGGAATCTCTCTAGACATGGCAGTGAGAGACGAACAACCCCCAAGCATCATGAGGATAGACAAGGAGGTGGAAGATATGCCACAAGAAATCCAGGAATCCTAGGATTTGAAAATAGAAGGAGGGTAAGAGATTCCCCTCTTAATATTATAGGTGAGCAACATGATTACCCTGTTCTCCCTAAGGGCACCTTAAAGAAATTTTCTGGAGACAGAGCAATCAATGCAAAGAGGCATCTGCACTTATTTCTTAATGTTTGTGATTTTCATCGTGTTGAATATGACGATGTCATGGTAAGGTTGTTTCTGCAAACCTTATCATAAAGAACATCTGAATGGTATACAACGTTTCCCAGTAGATCCATTCACTCATTTAACTACCTCGAAGCTATGTTCCTGACTATGTTTTCCCCTCCAATTACCTACCATACCCTCCTCACTGATTTCACCCAGATTGGGTTGAGGAAGAAGGAAAGGATACACGATTTTAGTCTCAGGTTCAATAAGACCTTGAGTAGAATTCCAGAAGATAAAAGACCGAATGACCCGGTCATTCTTGGTTGTTAGAAGAATGCAATGCCCCCAAATATAAAATATTCCATCAGAACATCCCAAATGGATACTTTGGAGGAGGAAAAGACTAAAGCTAATGAGATGGAATAAATTATGATTGAAATGGGTGTCGACCCCGATATTATACTGGGAAGAGTACAAAGGCAGCTGGGGGGATTAAGTATTGAAAAACAAGGAGCTTTCAACTCAAGAAAAAATGATGAATTCAAGCTTCGAGTGGTTCATAGTCAAATGGTGGGAGAAGGATTTTTCAAGGGGACCATACCTAACGTGAAGGTTGACCCTATGGAGGTGCATGAAACTAAGAAAATAATTGAAATTGCACAAATGAATAGAATCATCAAACAAATGCAGAACGAGATAACCACAATGAGAAGGGGAGATAATTACATCCCAAACCCAAGAATACCAATCCTTGAGCAAGGGAGGAACCCTCCCCTTGAAAACAGAGTGAGGTTTGAGAACATGGATAACCCACAAAGACCAAGGGTTCCCAGACAACCTACTCCAAATGTGGTTGTTCTGGATGATGTTTATGACGAGCAATTAATTGAGAAAGAAAATTTTTACTCACCTGATGAAAGCTCTAAAAATGTGCAAATGGACAGATGTGAGACATCCATGTTTATATTAGGAGAGGGCGACAATGATCCAAACTCGCAATAAAATGTCTCCTAGACAAGAGGATTTGTAAATAGACCCAAGAATAAAGGCGATTTTGACAAGGAAAAACAAAAAGAAAAGGAAAAAGAAAAAACAAATGAAAAAGTGTCAAAAGATAAAGTGATGGATGGAAATGGTACTAAAAGGAAACACATGGTGTCAAGCTCCACTCAAATGATGTATAATGTCGTGGATTACCTGAGTAAATTAAGGATAACGTTTCCCTTTACAAAAGTGGTGAAGATTCCCCAGCAAAGACATGATATTTTGAAGTTATTGCATGATCCATCTGAAAGAGTTGAAGYTGTCGTTACYAGTTCAAAACAAAGATAGATCCCAAACACTGCCAAGCTAAGAGGTAAAATTCCTCCCTTCTATATCTCTATTGAAAATCATGATGTTGCACTACATAATTGTTTAGTTGACACTGGAACGCCAAATAATATAATGCCACTCGCGGTCATGGAGGCATTGGACATGATTTGCAATAAGTATTATTAAATCGGTGAAATCATATATGCAATTGATTCTAGACATGGAGCACAATGAAATCCTAGAGAAAGTTCAAGGTGCAGGGAACCAAGAGTGTTTATTTTAAGGCTACTAGAGGATGTCATTTGATGGAGCCTATTTAAAATCTAGGAATGGAGTTGGGATTGTTCTTTTGAGTCCAAGTAATACTATGCATCCCCATGTTGTAAGACTAGAGTTTTCATGCACAAATAATGAGGAATAATATGAAGCTTTGATTCAGGGGATGATCCTTGCACAAGAAATGAAAATAGAACATCTCGTTGTAACTGGAGACTCAAATTTTGTCTTCAATCATGTTACCTAGAGGTATAAAATAAAAAAAGGAAAGACTTAAGCTGTATTTCAAAAGAGTTAACGAGTTTATGGAATCTTTCAGTTCCTTCAAAATTTCGTTCATTCCAAGAGACAAGAATCACAAGGATGATTCACTAGCCTTAACGGCCTCATTATCAAACCTAGACGATGTCAAAAGGAAAATGTCTTTCCAGGTAGAAAGAGATTTTCGACCATTCGTGCCCGATAACATTGACTACTTGCAAGTATTTGAGAATGATGAACCACTGGATTTTTTTGTTGTTAAACGATGATGATGAAGAAGACGATCACTTGTCTGTCATCCCAAAATATTGTATACAATATGAAACTTTGTTTATGAAAGACGATCATGCCAAGAACCTCCTTGAAAATGTTTCAGTTCCAAAAGTGCAAGAAACGAGAAAAGTCAATATTGGAATTGAAATTTCCCTGAAATATGTCAACTTGGGAGTTGATTGCAACACTGAAGAGGTTGACCAATATATTTCCTTATTAAAGGAATATATTGATGTGTTCGCTTGGACCTATGATTATTTGAAATCTTACGATAAAATTGTATTCCAACATATTATTCCTTTGAGGGAAGAAATGAAACCAGTGAAACAAAAAATAAGGATGATGAATCCCAAGCTAAAACCTATGGTAAAAATTGAATTGGAGAAGTTGAAGAAGGCATGGATAATTTATCCCATCAGACATTTATAATGTTTTTCAAATCCAATGATTGTAATAAAAAATATTGGGGAAATCCAGATGTGTGTTGACTTTATAGACCTTAACAAAAAAAACATAAAGGATAATTTTCCTTTTCCTAACATGGAGTTTCTTCTACAACAAGTTACTAGATCGACCTGCATGTCCATGTTGGATGGTTTCTCTGGATATAACCAGGTCTTGGTGGCTAAGGAATATAGGTAAAAGAGAACATTTATCACACCGTGGGAGACATATGCATATTCTAGAATACCCTTTGGTTTGAAGAATATTGGAGCCGCATTCTAAAGGGCCATGGATCATGTGTTCAACAGGTTGATAGGAAATTTTATGGTAGAATATCAAGATGACTTGACGGTGCATTCAAAGAAAAGGGAGGTTCATATCCATGATTTGAGAGAGGTTCTTGAAAGATGTAGATTATATGATGTTTCTCTGAATCCAAAGAAATGTTTGTTCACTGTGACTCAAGGAAAATTATTGGGCCATATTGTATGCAAGGAAGGGATTTACATAGATCCCGAAAGAGTTAAATCAATAAACGAGCTCAACCCCTCGACATCCAAGAATGGATTCCAGTCATTCTTCGAAAAAATCAATTTTGTATGAAGATTTGTTCCTGACTACGCAAGCATTGTAAAGCCGATCAATTTGTTGTTGAAAAAGGAGCAGAGGTTTGAATGGACATCAGATACTTAGGAGGAATTCAACAATATCAAAGGATAAATCACCACTACTCCTGTCCTTATCAGTCTAGACTTCCAAAGAGACTTCATTATCTATTCATTTGCTACAGAGACAATGTTTTCATCCATTATCACTCAGAAAAATAGCAGAGAAGAATTGCCAATAAGTTTTATGAGAAAAACCCTACACGACTATGAGTTGAGGTATTCATAACTAGAAAATAAATCCTTGGCTCTTGTAAAAGAAGTAGCACACTTTCATATGTATATATTAAACTCCCATGTTATTGCTTATGATCCCTCCTCACCAATGAAGATGCTTCTAAATCAACAGTTGAGAGAAGAAAAATGGGCTAACTAGTTAGCAAAGATACAAGAATATGATATCAAGATTAAACCTTTAAAGAAAATCAAAGGACAAGGTTTATGAAAGATCATCGTGAATGGGGATTTGGTCGATGGGATGATTTCAATCTCAGTTGGAGAACCATTAGCTGATTTAGAACGGTACAAAGATATTATATTCTACTTAAGGTCCGAGCGATTTCCTGTCACCATGAATCCCAAGGAGCGAAGGACACTAAAGATGAAGGTGAGTCAATACATTCTGATTGTTGACATATTGTTCATAAGAAATTATGATGGTATACTGCTAAGATGCGTCGATGAAAAATCAATCCGAAGAACTAATCATAGAATTCCATGAGGGAATATGTGGTGGAAATTTTTCACCTACTGCAACCACCCATAAAATAATCAGAGCAGGATTTTACTAGCCATCAATCTTCAAAGATTCCTATGACACAATAAGGAAGTGTTTGTCATGCCAGTAGTTTTCAGAAAAAATGAATAAATTTGCGATGCCTTTGCATCCCATTTTGGTAGAACAATCGTTTTCCCAATGGGGACTTGATGTTGTTGGGTCGATTAATATAAATTCTAGAAAGGGGCATATGTACATTATAAAAGCTACCGATTATTTCATGAAATGGGCGGAAGAAATGGCTACCGATTATAAAAGCTACCGATTATTTCATGATATTTGGTGTCCCAAATAAATTTATCACAGACAATGGTTCGACCTTCATCGGGTCAAATATTACGTAGTTTTGCAGACAATATGGAATCATCATGGGTCAATCATATAATTATTATCCACAAGGTAATGGCCTTGTTGAATCCACAAACAAAACACTTGTGTAGATACTGAAGAAAACCATTGATAGAAACCAAAGGAATTGGCATCTAAAGCTAACAGATGCATTATGGGTGAGTAGAGTGACCCCGAAGGATAGCACAAGGATGTCTCCATATCTATTGGTTTATGGGAAAGAGGTCAAAATTACGATTATCCTTGAGCTCAATGCATTGATTTCTGTGGTTAATATCGAAGATACAGAAGACAATTCACTCATTCAAAGGAGAATCAATCAGTTGCTGAAGTTGGAGGAAGAAAAAAGAAAAGCAATGAATCAAAATTATCAGAGGTAGAAGAGCATCAAAATATATTTTGATCAGAGCACAACTGTAAATAATTTCTAGAAAGGAGAACTAGTGTTACTTTGGAACAAATCCAAGGATAAATCGTCCATGCAAACAAATTTTGAAGCACTCTGGATCAGACCATATGTCGTCGAAATTATCTTGGGATTTAAATCCTCTATGCTCCAAGACATGAAGGATAAAAGGTTGATGATTCCCATCAATGGGAAACATTTGAAAGGTTTCTTCTCTTAATACTTTCTCATTTCTAAATGTACATAATTTTATTCTTCAGTTTGTATATTCTTATTCTGACTCCACATCCCAATGGGAAGAAGCACCTGGTCACGAGAGATTCTGGATTCTTGACAACCCACAGGGGGTCATCATCCCACAGTTGGAGCCTGTTGTTGAGATCAATTCCCACTTCTGAAATTTCCCTCCCCTTTTCAATTTTTCCAATTTCTCCCCTTCTTTTCCCTCTTTTATACCTACCCTTTTTCCCCTTTTCCTTTTTTTTTCCTTCTGTTCTCCCTTTCTAGTTTTATACTTAGTCGTTGATTCCATCCGACCGCCTCACAACACTTAACCATTTTTCAACCTTCTCCATTTGTGGGTTGGCAGGTTCTTGGGTTGGCGGGTTGATAAAAGTCTCAAATCCTATTCCGCTCTTGTCCATCCCC
The DNA here is from genome assembly GCA_010110895.2 of Picea sitchensis. Taxonomy (NCBI): domain Eukaryota; kingdom Viridiplantae; phylum Streptophyta; class Pinopsida; order Pinales; family Pinaceae; genus Picea; species Picea sitchensis. Next base: position 144,081 of record SNQJ01S0021967.1, read on the forward strand.
GCCACCTTCACGCTTTTTCCAATGCACATTTAGTATGGTTTAATGATAATAAATCATTAGGCAGGTCCTGCAAATATTGTCATTAATAGGCGAAGGGCTTGAGGAACTTCCTCATTAAACCACATTAAAGCATGATTTGCGGGAGATTATATATTATCTCTCAAGCACCCGTTTCTAAGATTATCTGGATAAAAAATAATGCTCTCATCAACTTATGGCAGCAACAACTCGACAATAGTTATGTGGTGAAACCTTGAACATATTTGGATGAGAAGATCAAAATTTTCAGTCATCTAGAGAATATTCTTATTATCCATCTCCTTCTTCTCAGAAGGAAGTAATTTGGATGTCCGGAATTGCATGCATAGGTTGTGTTCCAAAAGTTTTTGACTGGAAGGAATTGGTTGACTAGCGTGTCAAGAAATATATACCAATCCAGTGGATAATTCCACTCCAGGACCATTCTCTCATTATTCTTTCACCTCAAGTATTTCGTAAGATGCTGAGACTCCCAAAGCCAACGCTCACCTTCAAATGTGAAGATTGCAGAGAATTTTTGAAAAAACATGACAATGGCCTAGATATCTTACCAGAATTCTTGGAGAATCCCACTGCCATCTCTGAGGATATTACTAGACTGTAGGTCAGCTTGTTCAAAAATCCATTTCAGGAAATTGCCTGGCTATTTACCAGAATTATGGGCCAAGAAAATACTTCTAGCATTTCCTGTATGATTCTTTACATCTTATATTTTACCGTCAAGGAGCAGGCAATTTTCCATTGGGGGAAGTTTATTTCCATCGAAATATCTTCCCAATTGTCTCAATATAAAAAGGATAAGAAATTCTTTATGTCTTCTTATTTGGTTTTCGTGATAGCACGTTGAATTCTGTTTCCTAAATTATATATATGAAAAAAGGTGAATTGTGAATTTGACCTTGTGACCTTTTGGTACCAAGTGTTATGGAGGCACAAATCTTCCCTTCATTTTTATGAACTTTTCAATGACTTCGTCTCAGTTTTTAAAGCGTTAATGTTTGGACGAGATACCCCAAGAATATATGCTCAAGATAGTAAATTTCTGGATAGAAAGGGGACTTTGGAACAAATGGAGAATTACAATGTCATCAGGATTTTCAGTTATAAGGAAAATCCTTCCTTTCTTCCTTGCCATATATCTGACATAATGTTTGTCATAGAAGTTGCAAGGAAATATAACTTTTGGCTGTAGTTTTTTCATGAAAACGAAAAAATAAATCTATACCATTGCCTTGGAAAGTTGGGGATTTTGTACTAAAAAATATGAACAAAATTGATGAATTTGCTAGCCACTTCCACAACTTGAATCTCATGTACACTAAAAATATTAGAGGGTTTGAAAATAATGGAATCTTTATGGAACAGATGTTAACAATGGGTTTTAACAATTCCTTTATCCATACCATTCTAGGAGGAGAAGAAGATAATAACATGGGTAATCCTACCCACATTGCTAGTAGGAAAAGAGTGCACAGTCCCAACGAGAAAAAGTCCCAAAGAGAGGAAAAGGTCCCAACGAGAAGAGTGCACAGTCCCCAACTATTACTCCCAATAATTCAACACCTCGGATTAGTTCTCCGGCAACCCACCCATATAAGAAGGTAACCAATAGTAGTTAAGGTGGAGGAGGAGACAAGAATCCCCCTCTAGGAAAAATTGAAAGCTCCCATAAACTTCCTCTAAGGAAGAAGAGGAAGAATATTGTACAAGAGGAAGAAGAGAATCGTGTTGGAAGTGACATCACTAACTTCTCCCTCAAGGATATGAAGCTCAAATATGACATTCAGAAGATACTCCCTAACATTGACCAACCAGGAGGCACGGCTCACCAGAACCAGTTATTGGAAATTATTGAGAATGAGATATTTGATGAAAAAGAAGCATTTGTATTTCAGAGTGTTGTCTTTGACAACAAGTCTAAAAAATTAATTATTGAGAAGAGTGATGCGAAGAATAAAAAGGGGAAATCTCGTTCAGAGGTTAACCTAAAGAATATTCAGCCTTCCCAGGTATCCAGGATCCATAGAGCCACCGATGATGCATTGGACGATTGCATTGACAGTCTTGAAGTAGAAAATACAAAGTTGAAGGAAAGGATCAAGGAACTTGAAGAGACTTTGATTCCTCTTCCACTCCTTCCCAGCCCTTTGGAAATTGTTGGACCTTCCATGCTCACTGCTGGAATTAAAGGATCCTCAAGCTTACTCACATAAGCCATGAGTTACATGGATAATAATATCAAGAAGAGAATGGCACTAATTATAGAAGCTTGGGAAATTTCAAAGAGCATGATTTATTTTGGCTCGAGGGTGCATACCTTCCTTGAATATCTACATGCCGATAAATGAAGAAGGATTATACCTTGATGCAATGGTACCCTTTCATATTAAAGTTACTAACATGTCAGAGCTTAAGAGAAGAGAGGAGGACCTTCCTTCTCCAATTCAGATCAAGCAGTTGAATGCCTGCTAGAAAGAGAAAATAAAGAATGTGAACAACATCGTTCAGGCGCGTAGCCAAGCCATAACAAGGAGAGAAGAGATATTCAAAAGGCTCACAGAGGTGGACCTAGCCAGAAGCACTAACGATGTCCAAGATCCCAAGTTGATACTCAACTTGTTATTCCTAACAAAACAATAGTTTGATAAGCAAGTTGAGATTTTTAAAGTATTATCAATTGAAAAATTCTATGGCATAGTTGTATATGATGAGAACACCATAGATAACTAGCTAGTAGATTATTCCATAAAAAACCAGGATATTGAATAAATATTACATGGAATTTACATTGATCACCATGACTTGGAGGGTGAGTTGTTCAATATTAAAATCCAACATGAAATCAACGTGGCACCTATGAAAAATTACATCGAAGAATGGTTCAAGAAGGATATTGACAAATTGAAACAATAAGGGAAAGAAGCGGTTGAGATGGTTCTTGTAACCGTTGATGAAAACGATAAAAGGAAATCAACAAACAAATGAATACATGAACGACCATCATAGTAAGTTTATGTTGATCACATTCTCATTTATTTATCAAGTATTTCATCTAGTTATTCCACCTCTTTTACTAGAAAGGTTTAACCGAAGACTGATAACTCCTTTGTTCTTCTTACCAGGCATTGCTGATCTTTCCACTTCCCACCGTCCTCTTTCTAAAAGATAATTTCTTGTATTTATTTTCTTAATGGTTTGTGGGAGCCTAATCCTAGTCTTTAAGACAAACACATTTACAATTTCAAGAATATGTAATAAACTATATATTTTTGGAAATTTCATGAGAACTACTTCGAGAACAATCTCAATTGTGTTTTTTAACTCTGTTTTTAGAATATAAAGTATTTTAGGTTGATATATCATTATATTTATTTGATATTCCCATGTATCCACTCTGTTAAAGTTCTCTTGTGCATTGGGATCATATTCTTTTTATTTTTATGTGATAAAAAATATTTATTTTAAACTATGATGGATGTGAGAAATTTTTTCTTATTTGCTTCAAATGTGTGAATGTGTTCAGTTCCTGGTCCTTTATCATGAATTTCCCTTTAAAATAAAGCAAAATCATTTTCCCATTTATTTTATTGTAATATTTATGTTTCTTTGAATTATTGCGAGACTTTGGTGGCTCTGTGTGAGATATTGTATACATTGTACTACATTGTTGTATCCTCTAATAAATATAGATGTTTGGGCTCTCACTACTTGTGTATGTCTTTTTCTACATATATATGTGTGCATCTTCTATGTTACTTATGTAAGGACTATTGGTAACTCTCCCTACTTCCCCCTAGACTACAACACATTCCTACACCAAAGGTATTGGAAAAGGTTTTAGTAGTGAAGAATTATTCCATTGGTGAAGAACATTGTTGCTCGATGTTGCCTTCATTGACATTGGTCTTCTTTGCTAGATCATCCCCTTCCTATCTAGCCTCTTCTAATTCAATATCATCTTGATTTTTCTTCCTTAGGTCTTCTTCTATTCTCTTATGCTTCTGAACGTTTCCTTCAACTTATTTTCTATCTAAGTCACACACATATATATTTGGGTTTCCTCTTTAATTATTCTTTTCTTTTCTTTTCATTTCCATGTTCTTTTGTTTTGTTTTTCTGTTTTGTCTTATTTTCTAATAGTTCAATTATATCTTTAGCATCAACTTCTTTTTTCTTTCCCAAATTCTCTTTCTTGGTAAATTTTCTTTGTGCTTCTTGTTTTTTTTTTTCTTTGGATTCTACTTTGAACTTCTCCAATTCCTCCAATCTTCTTTTTTTCTTCTCTTTTATTTTCTCTAGAAGAGATTGTTTCACAGTAGAAGACAATTTATCTTCTTATTTCTGCTCTCTTTCTCCTTAGTAATAATTTGCAAATTATTTAAAACTAATTCATACTTCAATGCTTATGTGAGGTATTTCACTTCATTATCCTCATGTTGTTAAAGGAAGGATATCTTCATATCAATTATATGTTTTTCAATGATACCCAAGGGATCATGCATTTGATTTCTTTTTAATTTAAAATAAAATTCCTCAATGTTTTCTCTTCCATCCTAGCCCAAGTAAAATAAAATCTATTAGCTATTACATGCTTATACGTACTAGATAATTTGATCACATCTTCTTTTGATGTATGATTAGGCTTGCATTAAAATCATGTACAATTGTTTGGTATCCAATTTCCTGAATAATCAATACGCGAAGAGTTCAAAAGGAAAGGGGTAATGATATGAGAATTGAGGTCGAACGGAAAATTAGGACCTCTTCTCACTATCTTTTGATGAGGGAAGAATTGATATGACCTTTGTTATTGATCATGGAATCAATTAAAGGGTTCGCATGGAGGGGACTCAATTTGGAAAATTTGGTCAATCACAATCAAACTTCAAAATTTTTATAAAAAAAGTATTTATCTTTGAGAGAATTTTAAGGTTGTGAGGAAGCTTGGAAGAAAATCAAAGAATTCAACAAAGAGATGGAAACAATGGAGTCCAACTTGAAAATTGAGGTCAATTGAAAAGTTCATACCCCTCCTCACTATATTTTAGAGATGGAATCCTGATTTCAAAAATTAGAAAATCATTGATTTAGACCAAGGGTCAAGAAATTTGGTGAAGGGAGGGTCTTATTTAAAGCATTTGGGCCAATTAAAGAATATGTATTTTGAAGATTTGTTCCAAATATTTGAAAATAATATAAAAAAAAATCTAAAATCATTGAACATTATTAAAATTCCATAGAGTTTGAATGGTGAAAGAAAGGCTCGATTTGGAAATTGGGGATTATCTCCAAATTGGGACAGTGTTCAACAAAACAAGGTGAAAACAAAGCCTAATTTTTTAATTTGGGCACAATTTGGAAAAGCAATTAGGAGAAGGTAAGTTCAAGGATAAGAGGAATTCAAATTAAAAAAGAAACAATCATTTGAACAAAGAATATAAGGGACTTGATTTGAGTATCGAGCATGATTTTGAAATCGATTAAAAAAAATGTGAACAAAATGAAAAGGGGGCCCAATTTGACAATTTGATTTGACTGAGGAATTGGAGGGGAAAAGTTAGAATAAGGAAAGGAAGGAAATATAATTGAAAGAGTTTGAACAGAATAAAATTCAATCAAAAGAAAAGGAGATCAAACTAAATGAAAAAGAAAAAACGAGGAAAGGGAAATTAGATTTTTTTTTTATAAGTAAGCCATTTCAATAAGAACTAAAAAAACCAAGCTACAAAGAACTAAGAGGATAACATCAATATCAATCCCCAAAAGGAGAAAATTAGAAGGTTGGGGGGCAAGTTTTGATTAAAAATCTAGGGGCTATTGAAGTCTCAATAAGATATTTAGGATTTTTGCATCTTAGGGTTCTAGTTATATACTTGATGTCAAAAGGTAGTTTAATCCTCGTGTAAGGGGTTTCTTGTGAATGTTCTTCACTGACACATCTCTATTCATAGATAAGATACCACCATTCTATCTAGTTTGTATTTATTTTCCGATTGCATTGTTTTCCTATTTCATTAATAATAGAGTTGGGTTTCACTCTATTACTATGATCTCTGCAATAACTCTATTTGATTTCACCTACATTTCTATTTTTATTTCATTCTCTACATAATTTGGATATTTCACTAGGATTAATTGTGTTGATGATCCATATTATATTACGAATTAAATGCGATACAAATAAAAACATAAAAGAGAATAAATAAATGTAGTGAAACCTAACTTCTATTAATGAATACAATAACAGAATATTATAGAACACAAACTTGCTAGAATGGTGGTAACTTATCTGTAAAGAGAAAGAGATGTCATCTATGCTCATTCACCAAGAAGATGATTAAAAAGAGGCCTAAAATCACATTTTATCATGAATCCTAAAAGAGGAAAGAGGAAAAAACCATAAACATCAAAACCCTAACACTAGAAGATGAAACACCAAAAGTAATATGAGCCCCAAGGTGGTAAGTTGATACATCAATTTTTTGGGGCGTAAATTTTTCATAATATATTTGATTGGAATGCATGATATCTTATTGGTAATAAATATTTGATGATTACAACTTTTTGTTGGGATAGGTTTTCCATGGAATCCCATGGCCCCCAGAATGTCCTAAAAACACTGTTTAGGTCCTCAAAATGACCTTGAAAATTTGGGACTGAAAAAACCGTAGAAAGGCTTCCAATAAGATATGTATCCATTGAGTTAGTGGAGGAGATGGGAGGACATAAATATCCACATAAAACAGTCCTCCCATATTGGAAAGAAATGGTATCCATTGTGTTGAGTTCCCTCATCATATGGGGAAACTTCTATTGAATTTGGCTCTTGATGAGCTGCTTGACTTGGTGAAGAAGTTTCCTTGATTTGAAGACTTAGTAAAGTTATATGTTTTGTTGGTGGGTGCCTTTCATATATATGTTTTGTTGGTGGCTTCCTTTCATATATGTATCCATTATTTGATCAAATGTATCCTACTCAATTCAGTCAAGGTTGATTTATGTAGGGGCCAAGTGCTCAACTACCTCYGAGGTGTCCAATAGAGGTGGAAAATATGGGTGAAGGAGCTCCACATTGAAGATTGGATGCAGGCCAAGGAATGGGGGAATATTTAATTCAAAATAATTATCACATATAACCTTGGTGATGGTGTAAATCCAATATCAAAGTGGGTGAATATTATAATGGGGTCCTACAAAGCACTCTTTCTGTAAATGTAACTAGACCTTATCACCAACCTGAAACATTTTTAGAACCCGATGTTGGTCATATCACTTCTTGTACTTGGAATTGGAATTCGACAAGATGTCATGGACTTGTTGGTTGATGTTATAAATCCTTTAAACAAAAAAGGCTTCCTTATCAACCTCGGTTTGAGTATGGGAAGATTCTTCCTGTATGGATGTAATGGGTAGAGCTACGTTAATTGGGGCCAATGGATAAAACCCCAAGCACACCTAAAAAGGGTTTTTTTTCGGTAGAGATATGAAGGTATTGACTGTAGCTATGCTTAACATAAGGAATACTATCATCCCATGTGCAAGAATGTTTTGAGTTGTACATTCTAAGGATATACACAATCATCCTATTGACTACCTCTATCTATCCATAGGTTTGGGAGTGGAAGGAAATTTATTTGGTGAGATTGGTGTCCATCCATGACCACATATTGGACCAGAATGTACTCAAGAACATGCTATCATGTTCTGAAATAATAGTCTATGGTGGCCCAAAATGAACCCAAACATGCTCGAAGAAGACCTGAGCACTCACCTTAGTTGTGATACTCTTCTTGCAAGGTGTCAAAACTTCCATCTTAGAGAATCAATAAATGACCATGAAGAAAAAATCATTACCATGCTTGGTTGAATGTAGATTGGACATGTAATCCATGGAGATAAACTACCAAGGCCTATAAAAAGTAGGCAGAGGCATGTAAATCCCTTGTTTATTAATGGTAGTTTTGGCGATGGCGTAGGAAATGAATGATATGATATACTTTCTGACATCTTGTCGAAGCTTCATCCAATAAAAATAATTTTGCAGTACTGCCACTATTTTTTCCACACCAAATTGTCCTACCACCTAACTGTAACAAGCTTGCAAAATCAACTTCACACGCTCACTTGAAGGGACACAAAGATGGCCTATATAGTATAGCACTTCAAAATGGAGATGGAACCTACAACTTGGGTGCTTACACCTAATGTTTGATATGCGACAGTGAAGTCACGATCACTATAATATAATCGGGACCACCTTGAGGTCTCATGCCCACAAGATTTGAGCACTATGGTTAGTGTTTCAACTGGAGGTCGACTAAGGCATTCAACAACTCAATTATTGATTCCATTATTGTACTTTATGTTAAAGTGGGATTATTGAAAGTATGTGGACCACTAACAGTGGAAGTGATTTTGTAACTTCCCTTGTGTCTTCATGAACTATATAGGATTATTGATTATTGTAACTTCGGGAGGTATTCCCACAAGAGGATAAGGTGTTAGGCATGTGGGAATCATCGTTAGCACCATATTATCCTTTTAGTTTGGTGAAATCCCCCTTGATTTAAGTGGGGGATTCATGGTTTTGGTGATGGGATTTGTGTGCTTGTGTTGGGGATTCACACCCACAAAGAAATCATAATTTGATGTTGATTTGTGTAGGGCCTTCTATGGTCACCCTTTAAGGATTGTATATAAAGTACAAAGGTCATTGTAACATCTCATATCATGTAGAGTCCATGGAGACATGATGGAACTATCATAAGTGAGTTTGCATGTGTTCTAGGATGATTGGTGATCTCAACAAAGGGAAAGTTTGAAAGGTGGTGAATCTAGCCATGAAGAGAGAAGCGAAGAAGGCTGGACGTGTGGAGAATTTGTTTTGTACAATATGTGATTTGCAGGAGGAAGAAGCATGTATATATGTTGGTTGCATAAGGACGAATAACGTATAGAGTATACAAAGATTGCATTGGAGAAAACAACACATATACACGGGTTTCCAGTAAGGTGAATCACATATCTAGTTTTCTGGGAGGGTACAAATCCATATAGGATGAAATATGACATCAACAGGCCATGCAAGTGGTATACAATAGATTCATGGGCAGAGGATATTTCGAGAACATTGTTGAGGTTTGGTTTTCTGATTTGTATAATTATTGGAGAATAAGGCTATTCTCATTTTTGGTGACATTGGAGGACAAGGTTGTCCTCATATTTTGGTCCTAGTGTATTGGTTGGGAGGGCTAGTATTTCCCTCAATATTTATGAAGTTAGCAAGATTACAAAACTCAAATTTTTATTTCATGTGTATTTATGATTCATCTATGATCTTGTTTCTTCAGCTACAATATATGTTTTCAGTCAATAATTTTCAGTGTAAAATTTTTCAGTAATAATAGCTAGGGTTTTACGTTAGATCACTAGGAAGAAATTTTCAGATCTAAAAATCAGTCACACATAGTTGCATGTGAAAATTGACAAGGCTTGGGATCAGTGTGGATGATCATTTCCTTTTCCAAAATGTATTTATTATGTTGTCGGCATGCTTGTGCAATGCAATACATATCCTTGTCATAGGTGGGATACTTGGGAACAAAATTAGATAATGTTTCACTATGATAGGAAACCGTATGTCCCTATTGAGTGAACATGAAACCTATAACATAGTATAAGGAATTTGTCTTGATATCGAACAAATGTTGTAGATATGGAAATGTGAGGAAAAGTGTGGAAGAAAGGTAGTGTTTCATATCCTAGAATGGTTTTTGTTGTGGTTCACACTAGAAAAACTTGGATTTATATCCCCCCTTGGTCACTTGAATTAAGAGCCAAGCTATATGATAGAACCCCAAAAAGAACATGTGGTAGAAGATGGTGAGGCCTAGGAAGTTTTTGATATTTTTGAGAGTAGTCGGGGCTAGCCAATAGTGAATGAATTGGATCTTGGTTGGGTCCACATGCACCCAATGTTCATCCACATTGTATCCTAATTATTGGATTATTTACATGATGAAATTTCTCCAAGTTGGAGTAAAACTTGTGTTTTTTTAGGTTTCTCAGGACCTGTTAAATGTGCTACAAGTGCTCTACCTAGGTCCATCTAATATGAATATTTCATCCAAATAGACCACCATGAAAGAGTTTGTGAACGGCCATAAGAAATCATCCATCATCCTCACGAATTGTCCCTAAAGCATTATTCAAACAAAAAAGGCATGATCAACCACTCAAAGAGGCCTTATTTATATTTGAAGTTTGTCTTCCATAAATTAGTTGATTCTATCATAACCTCATGATAACTCAACTTTATATTGAGCTTGTTGAATAAATTGGCACCCTTGAGCTATTCAACAAGATCATCAATCCGGGGGATTGGTTATTGGTTCTTGACAATGATTTTATTCGGAGCTCTATAATCAATAAAGATATGCCACATTACATACTTATTATACACCAACACAGATGGGATACCAAAAGGTGAGGAACTTGGCCGAATGTGGCCCTTATGGATGAGCTCGTGAATTTGATGATTTATTTCTTCATTCTCCAAAAGGGAGAATCTATATAGTGGAAAATTAGGTAAGGGAGAACTAGGTATGAAATCAATGGGATGTTTGACCTGTCAGTGCATAGACATCCCTACAGGTGAAGTGAAGAGGTATTTGTATTCATCTACGAGCTTGTCCAACTATTTTTTCTAGGTAAAGAAACCCTGTGTTGAAGTTGTGGTGGTCATAGTGAAATTTCCTTCCCCTTTTGAATGAACCATGAAGATGATAAACTTTGTAGTATGTGAGATTACTTTTTTTAACTATTTTTCTGAGATCAATGAAATCACAATAGCTATAAATATCTCGAGTACCCAGTAGGGATAACCCCCCAGAGTGATAATGACACTACAGAGTCGAGACATGTAAATAGCATGATGTTTCGACATATAAGGTTTTCCTAAAAGAACATAAAAAACTACCAGTGGGGAAACATCATAGAGTACAT
>SNQJ01S0021967.1:189001-200089 GCA_010110895.2 Picea sitchensis
TCTAGTTTCAACACTCTTAAAATAAAACACTTCATTCTTCCACCAATAAGTCCCCTTTTGAGAATTGTTTTGGTTATTTACCTCCTTCACCATTTGACACCATTTATGGAAAGAAAAGGGAAGAAGCATAAGTACAAGGAGAAGAATAGAAGGAAATAACATTTGTGGACAATATCAAGAGATACATCTAAGGTTTCAGGAGAAGCTCGATAAGATCCAACAATTGTACAAAGTCAGGCGTGATCATCACGGGGAGGATCATAAGTTTCATGTTGGAGACAAGGTGTGGCTCTACCTCAGTAAGGAATGAATGCAAGGAGTAATGAAGAAACTCAATCCCCTTAGATATGGAGCATTTGAGATCACTGAGAAAGTGAATGAGAATGCCTTCAAACTAAAACTTCCACCTTATATGCAGATCAACTTAGTGGTGAAAATAGAATATTTGAAGTTGTTTGAACCCTCCATGCTAGAAGAAGAGGAAGAACATCAGGTTCTTCCCACCGTGGAATAATTTTCACCTCATGGTATTGAGGAGTTGAAGGAAGACACAATTCTACAACACAAGGAGAAGATAACTCGTAGAGGAAAAAAAGAAATGTGGAATATTGTTCTCAAGGGATAGACTGCAAGGAAAAAAAGTGGTATGAGAGGAACCATATTGCAAGAAAGTTCCCAAATCTATCATTTGCATCTATTGGGGACCAAAAAACTCCCATTGGGGAGGTGTAATCTGAATCGGATTCAGCAAGAACTATTGGATATCGACACTGGAATTGTTAAGGGTATGGGAGATGAAGGAGATCGACTTGTTGATGTGAAGGGCCCCATGTCATCAAGATTGATGTCTAATTTTGTATGTAATGTATGTAAAGTCATGAAATATATGGTTGTATGGAAAGGAATAAAGAGACTCTCCTAATACCTTTCACACATTGTATAAAATACAAATAAATAAATAAATGGAGGAGAGATGAACTATATAAAAGTTGAAGCATCGAGGACGCCTCACCTTCCAATTATCCTCCCAGTCGACTCAACATTCTATATAATGTATCCCCACAATGAGAAAGGGTTCTTTGGATGTGAATGATGTAGAGAGGATGCCCAAATGTTATTTCGGATCATAGACATGTACCAGAGAGCCTGTAACTTGCCCATTGTTGAATTAATAAGAGCATGGTCGAAGCCAAAAGAATGTTGGTTTTCCTGCTTTGGTTTCTAGGGTAAAAATATAAGTCTATGTGTGATGATTGTCATGTTTTATGTTTTCTTAGGAATGGTTAATGTCTAAATTGTAATTTAATGGTTGTCTGTGTATATTCTAGAGATGTGAAATTCATATTTCTATTGTATGAGATTGTTTTATATTAATATGGTTCTAATTGGGTCAATACACTAAACTAACAACTCTTAAATTGTAGTCGTGCAATGAATTCAGAGGTTGGAAATCGACAAACCTCCTTCCAGAGTCGTTTTTATTCATTCTGGGGTTTCTAATTTTGTTTTTAGTCATTGAGCTCATTCTCGACCTCGATGGGCATTTTTCCTTTGGCCATAAATCATAGACATCATATATATCTGATTCTGGGGTTGTTTGGGCATTCATTAGCTTCCCATGAACCATATTCAGATTTTTGCAAACTTTCCTGCTACCAAATTTGCCCAAAACGTTTTCCTTTGTCGTCGTATGCCAAATTGACTTATGAAACGTTATTTATTGTTGGAGAACATTAAAATCGACCTGAAAACATTTTTTTTTTGTCGGGGGATATTAAAATCGACTCCCCTATGTTTTTATGCATCATGGATTACCCAAATTCATTCCAAAATGTTTTTATGACATTACTTGTGAGCAAATTTGCACTCAAACATTCCTTACAACTGTTGGTCAATAAAATTTCGACTTGGTTTCCCTTTTGGTTGAATTTCCTTCTCCATTCAACCGGTAGATGTCTCTTAGTCGACTCGACTTAGAAGAAATATGACTTGAGTAATTTAGACTTGGATAAATCTGACTTGCGTAATTTTGACTTGGATAAATCTGACTTGCGTAATTTTGACTTGAGTAATTTCCACTTGCATTTCTCAGCTCAATTTTTTCTTCTACCCAACTTGCGTTTCCCGACTCAATTTTTTTCTTCAAACCGACTTGCATTTACTGTCTCAAATTGACTCATTATTTATTTTCGACTCGACTTGGGACTTGATTAGTCGAGAATTTTTTCCAACATCTAAACAACTAGAGTTATAAATATTTTAATAGAGAATTTTGTGTTGGTGAGATGAATAGGCTATAAGCCTCCCGTTTATAGATCACCTTTTTGCTATACTACCTTACCCTTTGCATCTATTATACCTATCCAATTTCTTCATTTGTGGGAGTATCATTTCAAGGAACAGTCATTTCCAAAAATTCTTTAACCCCACAACTCACAAATTTGTATCCTGTAGAATGAACTTGTATCCCTGTGACCCTTAAAATAAACTGGCCTTCACACTTAGTCTATTTATGAGTGCAGATGCTGGAGAACCCTCCCTTCATATCATCCCTTTACCTCCCTAAACTCGCAAATCACACTTATAATATCAAAATTCACCCTCACATTACTCATTTTTCACTTTCCATACATGGCCTAATTCCATCAATCCCAACACATGATCACCATTTCCAAAAAAAAATATTGTCTCAGTATCACATAAGTCGTCACAGATTATGAATTAATACTATTATTTATGTGACAATTTTTTTGTAAAATCTCTACTATAAATCCAATTTAGATGAGTAATTAACATTTATGAACTAAGTGTTACGACATATGATATTAAGGTGAATTGATTCAGGATAATTAACCCACGTCAACATCGTGCCATCTAGCCAACACATCCATCACACGTTTTGATGGAGAAAGGGAAAGGCATAGCCCTCCTCTATTCGAAAATTTGAAGTTTTTTTATTTAAATTTTGTAAGGCTGTAAGAGTCGAACACACATCTGTACAAGAGGTGGTTGAGGTTTCCATTAGTGGTTACCTGCAGCTAAGTCCAGATCAGTCAGATCTGCGACCTTCCATTTTTGTAATGTAGCTACTCTGTGAGAGAGATAGTTCAGAGATGGTGAGGTGGAGGATAAGCTCGTGAGAGAGCCCTCTTTGTAATTAGATAAGAATGAATTAGGAATTAGAGCCTCAAGAAATCAAGGAAGAAAGAAAGTAGAGAATAGGAGGGATTCTCAGGTAGAGAGATCTCAGGAGAAGGAGATGATACTTGTTATAGTACAGCCGTTGTAAACATTCTGTATAGATACACAGACTAATAGAAAAACAGTTTTGCCTGCATACCTGTGTTTATTTGGTGTTTTCATGTTACTATGCATTTTCTTCTTTGAATGCATAACTAGTGAAGTATTGAGGAAGTTCAATTTCTTCCTGTCTTGGAGTTTTCAGGTGCAAGGAGTGCATAGAGTCCGCAAGGTGTGCATTGACAGGGGAGAGATAGCCTCAGGAAAGTTCAGGGGGGATAGTGTTGAACCTTAATCAATAGAGGTGCAAAGAATGCACAAGAAGGAACTTTGTTTCGAGTTCAGAGGAAAATAGAACTACTGAAGGTTCTGTAGAAAACTCTGCCAGAAGGGCATTGAGTAGGTGCCAGCGTGCACAGGAATAACTCTTTGAGTTCTGGAGTTGAAGAAGAGTCCAAGGAGAAGGATCTTAACAGGGTTACTAAACAACCTACAGACTCAGCAAGAAGTTGCTTGAGAAAAATATAGTCAGGAGGGCATCAAACTCTCCATCTAAAGGAGAGAAGGAAAAAGGGTAAATCCCTTAGAGGTCTAAGCTACAGGAAATATCAGAAGAGATAGCACCAAGTTAGTGTGCAGAGACTCTGCCAGGAGCGTAGAAGCCAAAGAATCCTTTGAGGATTCGAAAGGAGAAGCTCAGGAGGAGTAGTGCTTTTATACATAGGCTATATATGTAAAGGCGTAGAGGCCAAATAACTCTTTGGAGAGTTTAGAATCCCAAAAGCTCAGGAGGAATAGTGTTGTCGAGAACACGAGCGAGACTCGAGGCCATAGGATTCGCAGAGAGAAAAGAAGCAAGGGTTGAAGCCTTTGATAATTGGAAATTCTTCCAAGTTCAGAAGGGAGAAAATGTAAGCTCAGGAGGGAGCTATAGCAGTCGTCATATCTTGAGTAAAGACCCGACAACCGTTGGATCGGGAAAAGACACGTGGATTTTAGTTTCAGAAGTGTGCACAGAAGATCAGTAGAAACGGACGGTGGAGACAATTCATCAAGAAGTGCCGAAACCCTATCAACCGTTGGATTAGGTGAAGACACATGGATTTTAGTTTCTAAAGTGTGCGCAGAAGATCAGTAGAAACAGACGGTGGAGACACTTCATCAAGAAGTGCCTAAACCCCGTCAATCGTTGGATCGGGCGAAGATGCATGGGGTTTAAACCCTTGAACTCCGACATTTCAGAATTCGGGATTGGGAGCAGTGAGAGGTCATGGAGATGCTGCATCGTGAATCCCCGATTCACAAAATCTCGAAGGAGTCCATGCCATTGGATCTGGAGCGCGGTGGCGTGAGAACCATTGGATCAAATAATAGGTGGAAGGATATGAACCATTAGATCTAACAAAGATAGCCATTAGCCATCAGATCTGGGAGAAGTTGCATGAGGTTTAAACCCTCGTAAGAAAAGGAGAGAAGTCCTGAAAGGGTGAACGTATCGAGATTTTGGCGTTCGGGATTTCGGAGGTTTCGATGATAAGAGATCGGGACACTCCACAGTGAAAGTCTTGAAACAACGAAAGAGGATCTGAGTCGTCCATCTGAGGAAGGACACGTGTCATGCGATCACCCATTTTGGGGATTTGGACACCAAGAGTCATAGAGAGAAGTCTTTCGACTTCGCAAGTGGCGAAGTCCCGTAAATGATCTGAGTCGTTCATCTGTGGAGGACACATGGAGGAGATCAGGGAGTCCATCGGTATTTCAGATACCGACGATTCGAGAGAACAGAGGATTTGTGTCACATGAGGTCACAAGTCACGAAATAATGAAGTGAACAAGGACCATCCATCTTAGGAGGACACGTGGCAGTAATCCAGGCTTTTGGGGAAAATCCCGAAAGGAGGGCATTTTGGTATTTCGGCTATCAGGAATGTGAGAGGTAAGAGTTCGAGACTCTTGACCCGGAAAATCCCAAAAGGATCTGAGTCATTGGATCAAGAGGGGCTTAGATCCATTGATCTGTTAAGAGGAGGAGGACCCAGGATTCAGGATTTCGACATTTCAAAGTTTGGAACTTCGGGAGTTCCGAGGACAAGGTGATCGAGCATTTCGGTGTTTGAAACTCTGGAAACGTGAAATGTGAAGAACCGGGAAAAAGCCATTTCGGGATATCGGGATTCAGAATTTTGGGAATCTTGTGGACAAGAGGTCCGAGCATTTCAGCGTTTCGAAACCCGAACTCGCGAAAGGAGGAGAAGGCCGGGGCACAGGCATTTTGGCAATTTGGGATTCGGCTTTTTGAGAGTCCAGAGGATAAGAGGTCGGACGCTTGCATCGTAAAACCCAGAAATAAGAATGTGGTCATATAGTAAGTGGTCACATGGAACATGGGCATAGCCCAGGGGGTTAATTGTTGTTAAATTCATTTCGACAATTCGACATTTCGGTGATCGGGAGATTAAGGGAACATGGACCCTCGACATCAGAACGTTGGGAGTCCCAAAACCCGAAATTTGTATTTCTGTCATTTAAAAGGGAACGATCGTGTACAGAGGTCTTGGAGAATGGAAGGACCTATGGATTGCACTCTGAGGTCCCGATAGGGATCTGAAAGAGCTACTTCGTCTCAGGAGATGTTTGTGATCGATCCTTAGACCGGGAGGTTGAGCTGAACCAGCCCAAGGGTTGGGGGGTCTACATCAAGTGGTATCAGACCCACTTTTTGTCTATAGATGTCAGGAAGAGGGAGGCAGAGGAGATAAAGGGAGGACAAGAGTACTATGATACTCATCAGGTGGTATCAAAGTGGATTTTTACCTGTAGATTTCAGGCAAAAGAGAAAAAGGAGGAGACAGGGTAATGATACTCTGTGGGGATTGTTGCAAGATGTGCACCAACAAATAGACAGCCAGGTGAGATGTGGGAGGAAATGTTGAAGTTACTCTCGGTGGCAGAATAAATAGAAGGTTTTCCAGGAGGATAGACAGGAACAAGAAAATGGCTACTGAAGGCCATGAATGTAGTGGAAGAAGAGACCACCAACAGATGAGAAAAGCAGGGATGGATAAAGAACTCGCTGAGATAAGAGAGAGGATGGAGGTGCTTGAAATATGGTTGTAGTAGAATGCACAAGCACAATGGGTATATGAGTGGCCCATGAAAGCGAAGGTGAAGTGGCTTGTTCAAAATTTGTTGGCCAGGAAACAACAACAGAAGTTGAAAATGTGGCTGAGGTATGCTGAAAACCTCAGTGACACAGAGCTGGTTTGCATCTGTGAGCCAAAAGTTGGAGAAAACCTCAGTGATGAGGAAGAGCGATCAGTTCCAGACCTCATAAAATGCCAGGAGGGCAGAGATGAGTTTTCCAATTGCCAGGTGGGCAATGAAATGAGATCATTGGAGGATCTCATAAACAACCAGGAGGACAGCAGGGAAAATTCATATTGCCAGGTGGGCAATGATATGAGATGGACTGAAGATATCATAGACTGCTAAGTGGGTAGTAGAGAACTCTCATACTTCCAAGTGGGAAAGGGAGAGAAGATGAGCTCGGGAGTGAGTTCATATCAGTAAGGAGTGCTGATGGAAATGGGATCATTGGATCTCATAGACTGCCAGGTGGGTAGCAGGAACTTCCCATATTGCCAGGTGGGCAAGGGAACAGATTTGAGGCTAGATGAAAGTCTCATGAACTCAGAGGAGAGTTCATGTCAGCAAGGAGTGCTGACAGGAGAAGATCATAGGAGCATTATGATCATTGGGGGGATCGAGGTATTCCTACCAAGCAACCCAGTGGAGGCCAGAGAAAGTGTTGTAGAGGAAGCAACAGAAAACAGATAGCCAACATAAACTATCATGGAGAGAGAAGTGGAGAAGACACTGATGTTTTCCCGAAGGGCAGGAGAAGAGTATTCAACTGAATTTCTCAAAATTTTTAGCCAGGGAGCTGAAACAGGGATGACTGCAGCACTGGAACCTGTAGCAGAGGAGGAAGCAGACAACATAGACTTCGCTAATCTATATGAAGAATTTGAAGCCCTAGAGAAGAGGGTGATAGTGCAGATCCTGCACATCCAACAGGTCAGGTTGGAGACATATGGGGGAGCATACCAGCCCCACGAGAAGCTGGGAGAAACTAGAAGTAAGTCAGCAAGAGAAATGGCAGCAACATAATTGCCACAGGGAGAAGCTGAGCAACAGTTCAGTGATGAAACTACAGAAGAGGTGTTTGCAGCAGAGTGGCCAACTAGTGCCACAGAAGAAGAAAACTGGAGGGGGGGTCATGATGATCTACCCACCGAGATGAGGGGATTGAAGCAGAGAGGACTTCATAAGGAGAGCCAGCCATGGGAGCAGCTGGACAAGGTGATAGAGAAAATCAAAAGGATGATGTTGAGTTTAGCAGTAGAGACTTCCAGCAATGAGCAGCTGAGCAGAGGAGGACCTGCAAGAGAAGCAGGGTAGCAACAACAGAGCAGAGGAGCAGATGAATAGCTCTAGAGAACTATTTTGGATCCAGGTGGATTTCAGGAGAAATGCAGAAGAGCTCATGATCAGGAGATCATGATTTTTCCAGCTGAAAAGTATGATGCAGGAGAATTAATCCATGTCAACAACGTTCCATCTAGCCAACACATCCATCACGAGTTTTGATGGAGAAAGGGACAGGTGCAACCCTCCTGTTTTCCAAAATTTGAAGTTTTTTTATTTAAATTTTGTAAGGCTATAAGAGCCGAACACGCATCTGTACAAGAGGTGGTTGAGGTTTCTGTTAGTGGTTACCTACAGCTAAGTCCAGATCAGTCAGATCTGCGAACTTCCATTTTTGTAATGTAGCTGCTCTGTGAGAGAGATATTTCAGAGATGGTGAGGTGGACGATAATCTCGTGAGAGAGCCCTCTTTGTAATTAGAGAAGAATGAATTAGGAATTAGAGCCTCAAGGAAGCCAGGAAGAAAGAAAGTAGAGAATAGGAGGGATTCTCAGGTAGAGAGATCTCAGGAGAAGGAGCTGAGAATTGTTACAGTCCAGCCGTTGTAAACATTTTGTATAGATACACAGACTAATAGAAAAGCAGTTTTTCCTGCATACCTGTGTTTATTTGGTGTTTTCATGTTATTATGCATTTTATGTTTTGAATGCATAACTGGTGAAGTATTGGGGAAGTTCAATTTCTTCCTGTCTTGGAGTTTCCAGGTGTAAGGAGTGCACAGAGTCCGCAAGGTGTGCATTGACAGGGGTGAGACAGCCTCAGGAAAGTTCAGGAGGGATAGTGTTGAACCTTCATCAGCAGAGGTGCAAAGAATGCACAAGAAGGAACTTTGTTTCGAGTTCAGAAGAAAACAGAACTACTGAAGGTTTTGTAGAAAACTCTTCCAGGAAGGCATTGAGTAGGTGCCAGAGTGCACAGGAATAACTCTTTGAGTTCTGGATTTGAAGAAGTGTCCAAGGAGAAGGATCTTCACAGGGTTACTGAACACCCTGCAGACTCAGCAAGAAGTTGCTTGAGAAAAAGATAGCCAGGAGGGCATCAAACTCTCCATCTGAAGGAGAGAAGGAAAAAGGGTAAATCCCTTAGAGCTCGAAGCTACAGGAAAGCTCAGAAGAGATAGCACCGAGTTAGTGTGCAGAGACTCTGCCAGGAGTTCAGAAGCCAAAGAATCCTTTGAGGATTCGAAAGGAGAAGCTTAGGAGGAGTAGTGCTTTTATACACAGGCTATATCTGCAAAGGAACAGAGGCCAAATAACTCTTTGGAGAGTTTAGAATCCCAAAAGCTCAGGAGGAATAGTGTCATCGAGAACGTGGGCGAGACTCGAGGCCATAGGGTTCGCAGAGAGAAAAGAAGCAAGGGTTGAATCCTTTGATAATTGAAAATTCTTCCAAGTTTAGAAGGGAGAAAATGTAAGCTCAGGAGGGAGCTACAACAGTCGTCATATCTTGAGTAAAGACTCGACAACCATTGGATCGGGCAAAGACACCCGGAGTTTAGTTTCTGAAGTGTGTGCAGAAGATCAATAGAAATGGATGATGGAGACACTTCATTAAGAAGTGCCGAAATCTCGTCAATCGCTGGATCGGGTGAAGACACATCGAGTTTATTTTATGAAGTGTGTGCAAAATATCATTAGAAACGGACAGTGGATACACTTCATCAAGAAGTGTTGAAACCCCGTCAACCGTTGGATTGGGTGAAGATGCACGAGGTTTAAACCCTTGAACTTTGGCATTTCAAAATTCAAGACTGGGAGAAGCGAGAGGTCATGGAGATGCTGCATCGTGAATCCCCGGTTGACGAAATCCCGAAGGAGTCTAGGTCGTTGGATCTAGAGCGCAGTGGCGTGAGAACCGTTGGATCAAAGAATAGGTGGAAGGATATCAACCATCATATCTAACACAGATAGTCGTGAGCCATCATATCTAGGAGAAGTTGCATGAGGTTTAAACCCTTGTAAGCAGAGGAGAAAAGTCCCAAAAGGGTGAACGTATCGGGATTTTGGCGTTCGGGATTTCAGAGGTTCCGATGACAAGAGATCGGGACACTCCATAGTGAAAGTCCCAAAACAGTGAAAGAGGATCGAAGCCATCCATCTGAGGAAGGAAACGTGTCACGAGATCACCCATTTCAGGGATTTGGACACCAAGAGTCATAGAGAGAAGTCTTTCGACTTCGCAAGTGGCGAAGTCCCGAAAATGATCTGAGTTGTCCATCTGTGGAGGACACGTGGTGGAGATTGGGGAGTGCATCGGTATTTCAGATACCAGGGATTCAAGAGAATAAAGTATTTTTGTCACAGGAGGTCACAAGTCATGAAATAACGAAGTGAACAGGGACCGTCCATCTTAGGAGGACACGTGGCAGGAATCCAGGCTTTCGGAGAAAATCCCGAAAGGAGGGCATTTCGGTATTTCGGCTACCGGGAATGCGAGAGGTAAGATTTTTAGACTCTTGACCTGGAAAATACCGAAAGGATCTGAGTCATTGGATCAAGAGGGGATTAGATCCATTGATCTGTTTAGAGGAGGAGGACCCAGGATTCGAGATTTCGGCATTTCAGAGTTCGAAACTTCGGGAGTTCCGAGGACAAGGCGATCGAGCATTTCGGTGTTTGAAACTCCGAAAATGCGAAATGTGAAGAACCGGGAAAAATCCATTTCGGGATATCGGGACTCGGAATTTCGAGAATCCTGTGGACAAGAGGTCCGAGAATTTTGGCGTTTGGAAGCCCGAACTCGCGAAAGGAGGAGAAGGCTGGGGCATAGGCATTTTGACAATTCGGGATTCGGCTTTTCAGGAGTCCAGAGGACAGGAGGTCGGGCGATTGCGTCGTAAAACCACAAAATAGGAATGTGGTCATATAGTAAGTGGTCACATGGACCATGGGCATAGCCTAGGGGGCTAATTGTTGTTAAATCCATTTCAGAAATTCAGCATTTCGGTGATCGGGAGATCAAGGGGACAGGGACCCTCGACATCAGAACGTTGGGAGTCCTGAAACCCGAAATTTGTATTTCTGTCATGGAAAAGGGAACAATCGTGTACAGAGGCTGTGGAGAATGGAAGGACCTGTGGATTGCACTCTGAGGTCCCGATAGGGATTTGAAAGAGCTACTTCATCTCAGGAGATGTTTGTGATCAATCCTTAGACCAGGAGGTCGCACAAAACCAACCCAAGGGTTGGGGGGTCTGCATCATGAATGCATGGTAAATTCAGTAATTTCTAAATACTCGTTGTAAAGGAGATTACTTCAAAAATATCACCACCTATTTACTTAATTAATTCAACCAATGCATGTCGACTAAGAGAAAGGAGTTTTATTGAGGAGACACTGTCAACACTTTGGGATGTG
>SNQJ01S0021967.1:200099-214524 GCA_010110895.2 Picea sitchensis
AGTTGATGGATGGTCAATTTCGCCCGTCAACACTACCGAAAATTCTGAGTTTTTCACAACTGTTCAAAACTGCAAAAATGGATTTTCTTCGATCTACCTACTCTTTAGGGTCTTCATTTAGGTTCTCAGCAACTTCATCTAGAGGTCTTAAATTAGGATGTGCTCTTGGCTTAGGATTTTTAATCCTTATTTTGATCCTTAAACCTCTAATCATTTTAAGAAATTTACAATTATCCTTGAGCAATTTCTTGTTCCTCTTCTGTTCCTTTACATGCATTTTAGCTAACCTTTCAAAATAATCTCTTACCTCATCTGGTGTGTTGCTTATAGTCTGGTTTTTGGATTTGATGACCCTCTCAAGTAACTTCATCTCTAATATCTCTTCTTGGATTTTTTCAATCTTTGATGGTTTTCTGACCTTGCTATGTCTGCTTGTTGATGTTTCAGGAATCTCCAAGTCTGGAAACTCTGGTGAAAAGGTTCTTCTTCAAGAGCATCTTGCTCATGAATCTCTCTTTCCACTGGCTCTAAATCCTCCTTTGAATCTGTATAAGGAAGATTCAAAACCTTTTTACCAGAGGCACTTGTTTTCCCTTCTGTATCTTGGCTAAAATCAAGCATCATTTTGGCTTTCTTAGACTTGGAATAAGAAGTTGGCCCCTCTGTAATTACTGGGGAAATGTCTCTCCTTTTCCTTTTACTACTCTGTGGTGTTGAATACTTAGTGGATTAAGTCTTGTTCTTGTCTTTGGGCTGGGGTTCTGGTTCAAATTCACCCCAGAAAAGAAGATACTCCCAACTCTTATCCCTCTTCTGTAATTCTTGAAACACTATGAGTTTGATAAGACTGTGATGGGAAATTCTACCCTGCACCTTGCTAGGTATGGCCTAGACCTGGTGTGTCATCTTTGTCAAGCTTTTGTGAAGGTAGAAGGGAAGATTCAAAGGACATCTACCTATGAAATGGTTCATGAGCTTGAAGTGGTAGAACATTACTCTACTATATCTTCCTTCACATGTTATGTATACCTGGATGGCTTTGAGAAAGTGTTGCCACTTTTCTTCCAAGTAGGATCTAGGGATGTCCTTTTTCAAAGTAATACATTTGTGTTCAGGTTTGAGATAAGACCTGAACTTAATGTCTTTGGTAGTGGTTGACTTGAACCATCTTTCACCAATCCTAGGCATCTCTGTTGCTACTGCAACAATTACTTCATCAACCTGTACCTCAATTGTTCCAAATTTGGATTTGGCCCCATCAAAGGTCAATGCAAATGCTTCAACCACACCTTGATGAAATCCTTGGAGTTTTTCACAAAACCTGTAGCAGCCAACATCTCTGAACATCTGGAAAATCTCAGGGTGAGATTCTAGATAAGTTATGTCATTGATCTCCTTACTGAGCAAAGTTCCTCCCTTCTTCATCTGCAATAACAGTTGTCAATACCCGCAATACAATAAAATCGGGCGTGGGGAGATACAGTGGCACTGATAGGGGACGAATTGAAGTTCAAGCAGAGGAAAATGCGTGATATGGGGGAAAAGATTTGAACAAAAACCCTTGATAAATAATGAAACTCAAATCATAGTGATGATTGTATCATTCGGCCATGATGGAAAAACCACGTGATAGATTAGGTAAAGACAAATGATGTGGGATTATGGTGATCGGATCTACTAGATTAGGGTTAAACATATCTCACTAAATAATCATATCAGACAAACAATCACTTGCCCAGATCGTATTATGATCCGATTTCAGTTAATTTCGGAAGCACTTAAGATGATGATGTTGTGTATTGATGGCAGTTTAAGAGTCTGATGGGACAGTCTGACCGTTAATCGGCTATGTGATTTCGACAGCTTAAAATGCCTCACACATATCATTTTAGCTACCGAAAGCGACAACTTTCGGCAACTTAGAATACTTTGAAAAAATCGCCCTTAGCTACCGAAAGTGAAATTTTAGAGTTTTTCTAATAAAAGTACAGACTCATCAATTTTTGACAAGGTAAGTCTAAAGCTCATATTAAAGACATTTAACTCAAAAAATCTTTCGTCTAGTGATCCATCTTATTACTTAATGACCATAACTTGGGAAAATTTATTTCAAGAGACAACAAGACCAGCAAGCCAGGAACTTCATCATGATACCCACCAATCATATTTGAATCATCACATCTCCTATCATTATAGGATACTAACACCTTCCTTGGGAGGTCTGCTCAAGTTTGTAAAACCAAGACACCTTCACTTGTGGGATGTTGTGTATAAATCACATGCAACACTATCTCGTTTGTTTCTAGATATACCCATGCCACATCACCCGTTCGTAATGGAGGGTGCCTCTGATGACCCCCATACTTTATAAGGTTATTTTTCCTTTCTTCTCCAATGGAAGTCCATTTTATTTTTAATGATTCATGTGAATTCCTTTCCAATTGTTGGTATTTTTCTTTGGAAGGGCGGATTATAGGCTACTCACCTCTATTACAGGGATTCGATGTATTGTTGTGGTGATGATTTTCATCGATATGGATTATGTGCATAATTACTCTAGGTTTCTTGGTTTCAAATGACTATGAGATACCATCGGTTTTGAACACTAAATCTTTCGAAGGGTGGCTTATAGGATTCTCTCCTCTATTACGAGGATTCGATGTACTTCTATTGTGGAAATTTTCATTGGTATGGATTTTGTTGTCGTCGTTGATATTTCCATCACGATTATTAGCAAGAGGACACGAGATCTGGGTTTGGCGAAAACCCCTCTCGTTCAAATATGCCAAGACTACTTTCTCTATTTGTTCTTCTATTATCTCATTCACATAATTCTTCATTTTCTAGAGAGTGTTGCTTATATTATCCATAATGGTTCATTCACATAATTCTTCATTTCTTGGAGAGTTGCTCATATTATCCATAATGGTTTTAATTTTCATGTTTTTATCAACAATGTTTTCCATCTTGAAGGCATGTGATTTTTGGCTTTCACCAAGATTTCTCTTTGATACCAATTAGAAGCATGAAATTAGATATATATAAATTATATATTTAAGATTTAATAAATTTATTATTTGTTGTCTTATTCAATGTACAACAACATGTATTAAATACACTTAAATGAATAGAGTCTTGTCTTTTTAAAACGTGCCTTTACATTAAATGTATATGTATTGCATTAATGATTTAATTAATAATTAATCACATTGTAATATACATATAATATATTACAATGTCATAATCTTAGCCAGCTAGTTCGCCCATCTCCCTTCTCTGAATATTTGTTTGAGAAGGATCTTGAGAGGATAATGTGGTACATAAACAACCACATGTGTTGATAATATATAAGTTCTAAAATGAGCAATCATTTTAACCAAAGAAAAGGCTAGTTTTCTATGGTAGAATAATTTAATTCATAATCATGTAAGGTTTTTCTCATGAAAGCAATTGGAAGCTCCTCCCCTTTCGAATTTTTCTAAGTCATTATAGCGGAAAATGTCTCTTATAAGGAAAATTAATACAATATGAAGTCTTTATCAAAATAAGGATTAACAAGAATTGGAGCAGTGGTGATTGCTTGCTTGATATTAGCATAGGCCTTTTGCGTTTATGTGGTCGATTCAATTTCTTTTTATCTTTTTTTAATAACTTATTGATAAGATTTACAATTTTATCATAAGCAGGAACAAACCTTCGAACAAAATTTATCTTTCCAAAGAAATATTGTACCCCTTTATGAAATATGAGAGGATTTAAGTCATTTATGTCTTTGATTCTCTTTGGATCAATATAAATGCCTTATTTTCTTACTATATGACCAATCAACTTTCCCTCTGATACTAAAAGCATGCATTTCTTAGAATTGAGAGATATTCCATACATTCTACATATCTGAAAGACTTGTCTGAGGTATTTTAGGTGGAGTTTCCCCCAAATTTGAATGAACAGTTAGATCATATTGATAATCTGCCATAAATTTTCCAATGAAATCATTGAAAGCATGGTTCATAGATTTTTGTAATGTCACACCAACATTTCTTCAAAAGTACAACTATTACATACGTTTATGTATTTTGAATATTCATATGTCTTAAGATTCATATGGAGAATTTTTTTTTCTCCATTTCTTCCATGAGATTTTATTTGAGTTGTTGAGGAATGTTTATGGGAAACGTGGGGAGAGCCTAGGTTACCAATTCTGTGGTTCACCCTCTTTGCTTGTATTGGTCATTTGGGCTAACCAAGTTTCAATATCATATTGGTGTTTTTCATGGGAATTTTCTTGAGGGTTTTGGTTATCCCCTCCTCCTTCATCCAATTTTGTTGACTTAATGAAATATGAACAATAACCAATGGTGAACATGTGATCCATGAAAAAACCATTAGGGTCAAAGCCTTTCATTTCATGAATTTCTCTCATTTTGAAATGATCAAAATAAATAGAAAATTCATTCAAGTGAGAGATGTTTTTGACAATAATCTCTCCAACTATCAAAGGTAATGGAATTTTTTTTTTTTTCATTTATCATTGAAAAAGTGTGCCCATGATCTTCTTGCATATTTCAATCATAAAGAATTTATCATAAACATAATAAGGAATTAGAAAAGGTTTTCCTTAAAACCCATACAATATGATGTAGTTGAACTCATCTCGTACTTTGAAACTCCCTTTCCAACAATAAATATACTAGCTTATTTTGACAATATTGGTGTGGAAGAGCCATGAATCCTCTTTTTGAAAGTGGATATGAATGYAGTATGTACTTGATAAAAATTATAAGGAGCCTTCTATCTCTGGATTGATTGATACCATAAATGTATTGGATCCTTGTTATAATTCACGTTCCTTGACCATGGAAAATCCTCAAATACACGGAAATAAAYTATCGCATAAACCAAATAAGAAATTATGTAGAAATTCTTTGTTTTATGGAAATTTTATAATTGAAAATAAACCTCATTTGAGATAATACAAGCCCAATAAAAAAATTTCATCTTCATGGACAGAACAATGTAGGACATACAACACATATTTTTGGATAAGTATTTGTAGAGTCTTTCCCATCAATATTGAAAAACAACAATGAAAATTCCTTGTAGGGATACTTAAGTGAGCATACCTCAATTTGAAGAGATCTTCCAAAATCATTTATTGGATCCATGAGAAATCTCTCCAAGAGGTCTACTCCTCCATTATCGGACTTTAGGAAGGCATCATCTTTGAAACCTTTAAAATTCTTGTTGTGTGTTATAATTCAAGGCATATTTCTAAAAAATGTAGGCATGAGGGAGAATGGTGTCTTTCCCCTAGTAAAATTATCCTTTTCTCGGTGTTGAATTTATATGCACGTCACAAAACCAATTCATTGAAGTCGAATAGTTATGGAATCAACCTATCCTATGTTATTCCAGAATTCCATAATTTGTTCGATCATTTTTCCTCAGCTAAGAGTCATGAATACCACTTGATGGCTTCAAACCACTTGAACTCTCGGTCTTCACATCCCAAAGTGTTGACAGTGTCTCCTCAATAAAACTCCTTTCTCTTAGTCGACATGCATTGGTTGAATTAATTAAGTAAATAGGTGGTGATATTTTTGAAGTAATCTCCTTTACAACGAGTATTTAGAAATTACTGAATTTACCATGCATTCATGATGCAGACCCCCCAACCCTTGGGTTGGTTTTGTGCGACCTCCTGGTCTAAGGATTGATCACAAACATCTCCTGAGATGAAGTAGCTCTTTCAAATCCCTATCGGGACCTCAGAGTGCAATCCACAGGTCCTTCCATTCTCCACAGCCTCTGTACACGATTGTTCCCTTTTCCATGACAGAAATACAAATTTCGGGTTTCAGGACTCCCAACGTTCTGATGTCGAGGGTCCCTGTCCCCTTGATCTCCCGATCACCGAAATGCTGAATTTCTGAAATGGATTTAACAACAATTAGCCCCCTAGGCTATGCCCATGGTCCATGTGACCACTTACTATATGACCACATTCCTATTTTGTGGTTTTACGACGCAATCGCCCGACCTCCTGTCCTCTGGACTCCTGAAAAGCCGAATCCCGAATTGTCAAAATGCCTATGCCCCAGCCTTCTCCTCCTTTCGCGAGTTCGGGCTTCCAAACGCCAAAATTCTCGGACCTCTTGTCCACAGGATTCTCGAAATTCCGAGTCCCGATATCCCGAAATGGATTTTTCCCGGTTCTTCACATTTCGCATTTTCGGAGTTTCAAACACCGAAATGCTCGATCGCCTTGTCCTCGGAACTCCCGAAGTTTCGAACTCTGAAATGCCGAAATCTCGAATCCTGGGTCCTCCTCCTCTAAACAGATCAATGGATCTAATCCCCTCTTGATCCAATGACTCAGATCCTTTCGGTATTTTCCAGGTCAAGAGTCTAAAAATCTTACCTCTCGCATTCCCGGTAGCCGAAATACCGAAATGCCCTCCTTTCGGGATTTTCTCCGAAAGCCTGGATTCCTGCCACGTGTCCTCCTAAGATGGACGGTCCCTGTTCACTTCGTTATTTCATGACTTGTGACCTCCTGTGACAAAAATACTTTATTCTCTTGAATCCCTGGTATCTGAAATACCGATGCACTCCCCAATCTCCACCACGTGTCCTCCACAGATGGACAACTCAGATCATTTTCGGGACTTCGCCACTTGCGAAGTCGAAAGACTTCTCTCTATGACTCTTGGTGTCCAAATCCCTGAAATGGGTGATCTCGTGACACGTTTCCTTCCTCAGATGGATGGCTTCGATCCTCTTTCACTGTTTTGGGACTTTCACTATGGAGTGTCCCGATCTCTTGTCATCGGAACCTCTGAAATCCCGAACGCCAAAATCCCGATACGTTCACCCTTTTGGGACTTTTCTCCTCTGCTTACAAGGGTTTAAACCTCATGCAACTTCTCCTAGATATGATGGCTCACGACTATCTGTGTTAGATATGATGGTTGATATCCTTCCACCTATTCTTTGATCCAACGGTTCTCACGCCACTGCGCTCTAGATCCAACGACCTAGACTCCTTCGGGATTTCGTCAACCGGGGATTCACGATGCAGCATCTCCATGACCTCTCGCTTCTCCCAGTCTTGAATTTTGAAATGCCAAAGTTCAAGGGTTTAAACCTCGTGCATCTTCACCCAATCCAACGGTTGACGGGGTTTCAACACTTCTTGATGAAGTGTATCCACTGTCCGTTTCTAATGATATTTTGCACACACTTCATAAAATAAACTCGATGTGTCTTCACCCGATCCAGCGATTGACGAGATTTCGGCACTTCTTAATGAAGTGTCTCCATCATCCATTTCTATTGATCTTCTGCACACACTTCAGAAACTAAACTCCGGGTGTCTTTGCCCGATCCAATGGTTGTCGAGTCTTTACTCAAGATATGACGACTGTTGTAGCTCCCTCCTGAGCTTACATTTTCTCCCTTCTAAACTTGGAAGAATTTTCAATTATCAAAGGATTCAACCCTTGCTTCTTTTCTCTCTGCGAACCCTATGGCCTCGAGTCTCGCCCACGTTCTCGATGACACTATTCCTCCTGAGCTTTTGGGATTCTAAACTCTCCAAAGAGTTATTTGGCCTCTGTTCCTTTGCAGATATAGCCTGTGTATAAAAGCACTACTCCTCCTAAGCTTCTCCTTTCGAATCCTCAAAGGATTCTTTGGCTTCTGAACTCCTGGCAGAGTCTCTGCACACTAACTCGGTGCTATCTCTTCTGAGCTTTCCTGTAGCTTCGAGCTCTAAGGGATTTACCCTTTTTCCTTCTCTCCTTCAGATGGAGAGTTTGATGCCCTCCTGGCTATCTTTTTCTCAAGCAACTTCTTGCTGAGTCTGCAGGGTGTTCAGTAACCCTGTGAAGATCCTTCTCCTTGGACACTTCTTCAAATCCAGAACTCAAAGAGTTATTCCTGTGCACTCTGGCACCTACTCAATGCCTTCCTGGAAGAGTTTTCTACAAAACCTTCAGTAGTTCTGTTTTCTTCTGAACTCGAAACAAAGTTCCTTCTTGTGCATTCTTTGCACCTCTGCTGATGAAGGTTCAACACTATCCCTCCTGAACTTTCCTGAGGCTGTCTCACCCCTGTCAATGCACACCTTGCGGACTCTGTGCACTCCTTACACCTGGAAACTCCAAGACAGGAAGAAATTGAACTTCCCCAATACTTCACCAGTTATGCATTCAAAACATAAAATGCATAATAACATGAAAACACCAAATAAACACAGGTATGCAGGAAAAACTGCTTTTCTATTAGTCTGTGTATCTATACAAAATGTTTACAACGGCTGGACTGTAACAATTCTCAGCTCCTTCTCCTGAGATCTCTCTACCTGAGAATCCCTCCTATTCTCTACTTTCTTTCTTCCTGGCTTCCTTGAGGCTCTAATTCCTAATTCATTCTTCTCTAATTACAAAGAGGGCTCTCTCACGAGATTATCGTCCACCTCACCATCTCTGAAATATCTCTCTCACAGAGCAGCTACATTACAAAAATGGAAGTTCGCAGATCTGACTGATCTGGACTTAGCTGCAGGTAACCACTAACAGAAACCTCAACCACCTCTTGTACAGATGCGTGTTCGGCTCTTACAGCCTTACAAAATTTAAATAAAAAAACTTCAAATTTTGGAAAACAGGAGGGTTTCACCTTTCCCTTTCTCCATCAAAACTCGTGATGGATGTGTTGGCTAGATGGAACGTTGTTGACATGGATTAATTCTCCTGCATCATACTTTTCAGCTGGAAAAATCATGATCTCCTGATCATGAGCTCTTATGCATTTCTCCTGAAATCCACCTGGATCCCAAACAGTTCTCTAGAGCTATTCATCTGCTCCTCTGCTCTGTTGTTGCTACCCTGCTTCTCTTGAAGGTCCTCCTCTGCTCAGCTGCTCATTGCTGGAAGTATCTGCTGCTAAACTCAACATCATCCTTTTGATTTCCTCTATCACCTTGTCCAGCTGCTCCCATGGCTTGCTCTCCTTATGCAATCCTATCTGCTTCAATCCCCTCATCTCGGTGGGTAGATCATCATGACCCCCCCTCTAGTTTTCTTCTTCTGTGGCACTAGCTGGCCACTCTGCTGCAGACACCTCTTCTGTAGTTTCATCACTGAACTGTTGCTCAGCTTCTCCCTGTGGCAATTCTGTTGCTGCCATTTCTCTTGCTGACTTACTTCTAGTTTCTCCCAGCTTCTCGTGGGGTTGGTATGCTCCCCCATCTGTCTCCAACCTGACCTGTTGGATGTGCAGGCTCTGCACTATCACCCTCTTCTCTAGGGCTTCAAATTCTTCATATAGATTAGTGAATTCTATGTTGTCTGCTTCCTCCTCTGCTACAGGTTCCAGTGTTGCAGTCATCCCTGTTTCAGCTCCCTGGCTAAAAAAATTGAGAAATTCAGTTGAATACTCTTCTCCTGCCCTTCGGGAAAACATCAGTGTCTTCTCCACTTCTCTCTCCATGACAGTTTCTGTTGGCTATCTGTTTTCTGTTTCTTCCTCTACAACACTTTCTCTGGCCTCCACTGGGTTGCTTGGTAGGAATACCTCGATCCCCCCAATGATCAGAATGCTCCTATGATCTTCTCCTGTCAGCACTCCTTGCTGACATGAACTCTCCTTTGAGTTCATGAGACTTTCATCTAGCCTCAAATCTGTTCCCTTGCCCACCTGGCAATATGGGAAGTTCCTTCTACCCACCTGGCAGTCTATGAGATCCAATGATCCCATTTCCATCAGCACTCCTTGCTGATATGAACTCACTCCCGAGCTCATCTTCTCTCCCTTTCCCACTTGGAAGTATGAGAGTTCTCTACTACCCACTTGGCAGTCTATGATATCTTCAGTCCATCTCATATCATTGCCCACCTGGCAATATGAATTTTCCCTGCTGTCCTCCTGGTCGTTTATGAGATCCTCCAATGATCTCATTTCATTGCCCACCTGGCAATTGGAAAACTCATCTCTGCCCTCCTAGCATTTTATGAGGTCTGGAACTGATCTCTCTTCCTCATCACTGAGGTTTTCTCCAACTTTTGGCTCACAGATGCAAACCAGCTCTGTGTCACTGAGGTTTTCAGCATACCTCAGCCACATTTTCAACTTCTGTTGTTGTTTCCTGGCCAACAAATTTTGAATAGGCCACTTCACCTTCGCTTTCATGGGCCACGCATATACCCATCGTGCTTGTGCATTCTACTACAACCATATTTCAAGCACCTCCATCCTCGCTCTTATCTTAGCGAGTTCTTTATCCATCCCTTCTTTGCTCATCTGTTGGTGGTCTCTTCTTCCACTACATTCATGGCCTTCAGTAGCCATTTTCTTGTTCCTGTCTGCCCTCCTGGAAAACCTTCTATTTATTCTGCCACCGAGAGTAACTTCAACATTTCCTCCCACAGCTCACCTGGTTGTCTATTTGTTGGTGCACATCTTGCAACAATCCCCACAGAGTATCATTACCCTGTCTCCTCCTTTTTCTCTTTTGCCTGAAATCTACAGGTAAAAATCCGCTTTGATACCACCTGATGAGTATCATAGTACTCTTGTCCTCCCTTTATCTCCTCTGCCTCCCTCTTCCTGACATCTATAGACAAAAAGTGGGTCTGATACCACCTGATGTAGACCCCCCAACCCTTGGGCTGGTTCAGCTCAACCTCCCGGTCTAAGGATCGATCACAAACATCTCCTGAGATGAAGTAGCTCTTTCAGATCCCTATCGAGACCTCAAAGTGAAATCCATAGGTCCTTCCATTCTCCAAGACCTTTGTACACGATCGTTCCCTTTTCCATGACAGAAATACAAATTTTGGGTTTTGGGACTCCCAACGTTCTGATGTCGAGGGTCCATGTTCCCTTAATCTCTCGATCACCGAAATGTCAAATTGTCGAAATGAATTTAACAGCAATTAACCCCCTGGGCTATGCCCATGTTCCATGTGACCACTTACTATATGACCACATTCTTATTTCTGGGTTTTACGATGCAAGCGCCCGACCTCTTATCCTCTGGACTCTCAAAAAGCCGAATCCCAAATTGCCAAAATGCCTGTGCCCCGGCCTTCTCCTCCTTTCACGAGTTCGGGTTTCGAAACGCTGAAATGCTCGGACCTCTTGTCCACAGGATTCCCGAAATTCCGAATCCCGATATCCCGAAATGAATTTTTCCCGGTTCTTCACATTTCACGTTTCCAGAGTTTCAAACACCGAAATGCTCGATCGCCTTGTCCTCGGAACTCCCGAAGTTCCAAACTTTGAAATGCCGAAATCCAGAATCCTGGGTCCTCCTCCTCTTAATAGATCAATGGCTCTAAGCCCCTCTTGATCCAATGACTCAGATCCTTTTGGGATTTTCCGGGTCAAGAGTCTCGAACTCTTACCTCTCGCATTCCTGATAGTCGAAATACCAAAATGCCCTCCTTTCGGGATTTTCCCCAAAATCCTGGATTGCTGCCACGTGTCCTCCTAAGATGGATGGTCCTTGTTCACTTCATTATTTCGTGACTTGTGACCTCCTGTGACACAAATCCTCTGTTCTCTCGAATCGTCGGTATCTGAAATACCGATGGACTCCCTGATCTCCTCCATGTGTCCTCCACAGATGGACGACTCAGATCATTTATGGGACTTCGCCACTTGCGAAGTCGAAAGACTTCTCTCTATGACTCTTGGTGTCCAAATCCCCAAAATGGGTGATCGCATGACACGTGTCCTTCCTCATATGGACGACTCAGATCCTCTTTCGTTGTTTCGAGAATTTCACTGTGGAGTGTCCCGATCTCTTGTCATCGGAACCTCCGAAATCCCGAATGCCAAAATCTCGATACGTTCACCCTTTCAGGACTTCTCTCCTCTTCTTACGAGGGTTTAAATCTCATGCAGCTTCTCCCAGATCTGATGGCTAATGGCTATCTTTGTTAGATATAACAGTTCATATCCTTCCACCTATTATTTGATCCAATGGTTCTCATGCCACCGCGCTCCAGATCCAATGGCATGGACTCCTTCGAGATTTTGTGAACCGGGGATTCACGATGCAGCATCTCCATGACCTCTCACTGCTCCCAATCCCGAATTCTGAAATGTCAGAGTTCAAGGGTTTAAACCCCATGCATCTTCGCCCGATCCAACGATTGACGGGGTTTCGGCACTTCTTGATGAAGTGTCTCCACCGTCTGTTTCTACTGATCTTCTGCGCACACTTTAGAAACTAAAATCCATGTGTCTTCACCTGATCCAACGGTTGATAGGGTTTTGGCACTTCTTGATGAATTGTCTCCACCGTCTGTTTCTACTGATATTCTGCGCACACTTCTGAAACTAAACTCCACGTGTCTTTGCCCGATCCAACGGTTGTCGGGTCTTTACTCAAGATATGATGATTGTTGTAGCTCCCTCCTAAGCTTACATTTTCTCCCTTCTGAACTTGGAAGAATTTCCAATTATCAAAGGCTTCAACCCTTGCTTCTTTTCTCTCTGCGAATCCTATGGCCTCGAGTCTCGCCCGTGTTCTCGACAACACTATTCCTCCTGAGATTTTGGGATTCTAAACTCTCCAAAGAGTTATTTGGCCTCTACGCCTTTACATATATAGCCTATGTATAAAATCACTACTCCTCCTGAGCTTCTCCTTTCGAATCCTCAAAGGATTCTTTGGCTTCTACGCTCCTGGCAGATTCTCTGCACACTAACTTGGTGCTATCTCTTCTGATATTTCCTGTAGCTTAGACCTCTAAGGGATTTACCCTTTTTCCTTCTCTCCTTTAGATGGAGAGTTTGATGCCCTCCTGACTATCTTTTTCTCAAGCAACTTCTTGCTGAGTCTGTAGGTTGTTCAGTAACCCTGTGAAGATCCTTCTCCTTGGACTCTTCTTCAACTCCAGAACTCAAAGAGTTATTCCTGTGCACGCTGGCACCTACTCAATGCCCTTCTGGCGGAGTTTTCTACAGAACCTTCAGTAGTTCTATTTTCCTATGAACTCGAAACAAAGTTCCTTCTTGTGCATTCTTTGCACCTCTATTGATTAAGGTTCAACACTATCCCCCCTGAACTTTCCTGAGGCTATCTCTCCCCTGTCAATGCACACCTTGCGGACTCTGTGCACTCCTTGCACCTGAAAACTCCAAGACAGGAAGAAATTGAACTTCCTCAATACTTCACTAGTTATGCATTCAAAGCAGAAAATTCATAGTAACATGAAAACACCAAATAAACACAGGTATGCAGGAAAAACTTTTTTTCTATTAGTCTGTGTATCTATACAGAATGTTTACAATGGCTGTACTATAACAAGTATCATCTCCTTCTCCTGAGATCTCTCTACCTGAGAATCCCTCCTATTCTCTACTTTCTTTCTTCCTTGCTTTCTTGAGGCTCTAATTCCTAATTCATTCTTCTCTAATTACAAAGAGGGCTCTCTCACGAGCTTATCCTCCACCTCACCATCTCTGAACTATCTCTCTCACAGAGTAGCTACATTACAAAAATGGAAGGTCGCAGATCTGACTGATCTGGACTTAGCTGCAGGTAACCACTAATGGAAACCTCAACCACCTCTTGTACAGATGTGTGTTCGACTCTTACAGCCTTACAAAATTTAAATAAAAAAACTTCAAATTTTCGAATAGAGGAGGGCTATGCCTTTCCCTTTCTCCATCAAAACGTGTGATGGATGTGTTGGCTAGATGGCACGATGTTGACGTGGGTTAATTATCCTGAATCAATTCACCTTAATATCATATGTCGTAACACTTAGTTCATAAATGTTAATTACTCATCTAAATTGGATTTATAGTAGAGATTTTACAAAAAAATTGTCACATAAATAATAGTATTAATTCATAATCTGTGACGACTTATGTGATACTGAGACAATATTTTTTTTTGGAAATGGTGATCATGTGTTGGGATTGATGGAATTAGGCCATGTATGGAAAGTGAAAAATGAGTAATGTGAGGGTGAATTTTGATATTATAAGTGTGATTTGCGAGTTTAGGGAGGTAAAGGGATGATATGAAGGGAGGGTTCTCCAGCATCTGCACTCATAAATAGACTAAGTGTGAAGGCCAGTTTATTTTAAGGGTCACAGGGATACAAGTTCATTCTACAGGATACAAATTTGTGAGTTGTGGGGTTAAAGAATTTTTGGAAATGACTGTTCCTTGAAATGATACTCCCACAAATGAAGAAATTGGATAGGTATAATAGATGCAAAGGGTAAGGTAGTATAGCAAAAAGGTGATCTATAAACGGGAGGCTTATAGCCTATTCATCTCACCAACACAAAATTCTCTATTAAAATATTTATAACTCTAGTTGTTTAGATGTTGGAAAAAATTCTCGACTAATCAAGTCCCAAGTCGAGTCGAAAATAAATAATGAGTCAATTTGAG